>SNQJ01S0221779.1:0-14850 GCA_010110895.2 Picea sitchensis
TGTTGCATATAAATCTCTTCCTCCAAATACCCATGGAGAAAAGTTGTTTTTACATCTAACTTTTCAAGATGCAAATATTCTACTGCCACAAGACTTAAAATATTCCTAATTGAAGTCATCTTAACAAAAAGAGAAAATATTTCATCAAAATATATACCTTTCTTTTTTGCAAACCCCTTTACAACAAGTCTAGCCTTGTACCACTTTTTTTCTACATATTCTTCCTTCAACCTTTAAACCCATTTATTTTGAAATTCTCTTTTTCCTACAGGAAACTGAACCAAGTCCCAAGTCTGTTTATTTAACAAGGAATCCATTTCCTCTTTCATTCCTTACTCCTACTTCTTTTTAGTGTCTACCTGCATTGCCTCTTCATAACATTCTGGTTCACTAGAATCAATCAATAGTAAATAATACAATGAAGGATAGTATCATTCAAGGGGTCTAGTTAACTTGGTAGATATTCTAACAACACTTGAAGGAGTTTGAGGTACTTTTTCCTCCTGCTGTTGTACATTTTGATTTTCTGGTACCTTTGGAATTTCTTTCTCAATGATCTCATGAAGCACTATGCATTCTGGTTTTTCTTTTTCATGTTTCTTTCCCTGCAACTGATCTTTGTACATGACCTTCTCATTGAATATGACATCTCTACTCCTAATGATTTTTTGATTTTCATAATTACATAAGTGATAACTAAAATCAATAACACTGCATCCAATAAAGGTACACTTCTTGGATTTTTCATCAAGCTTTGTTCTATTTTCTTTATCAATATGGACAAATGTTTCACAACCAAAAGTCTTTAAAAAAGAATAGTTTACCTTTTTACGTGTCCATGCCTCCTCCAGAATTCCACCATCCAAAGAGCTTGAAGGTCTTCTATTTATTAAGTAAAAAAGAATATCTACAACATCTTCCCAGAACTGTAAGGGAAACCCAACATTGAATCTCATACTCCTTGCATGCTTCATGATTGTCTTGTTCATCCTTTATGACACACTATTTTCTTGTGGTGTTCTTGGAACTATTTTCTCTCTATGAATCCCATGGTATGAATAGTAATCATCAAACTCATTACTGCAATATTCACTTCCATTTTCTAATCTAATACACTTCAACCTTTTTCCCATCTCATTCTCAACCAAAGATTTCGATTTCCTAAAAGTATAAAAAACATTGGATTTTTGTCGAATGCAATAAAACCAAGTTTTTCTAGTTGAATCATCAATAAAAGTAGCATAATAATGATATCCACCAAGAGATGATACCTGATATATTCCCCATACATCTATATGCACAAGATCTAACCTTTCACTCTTCTTTTCTTTTTCGACTTTGAGAAATATAATTCTCTTTTGTTTTCCATAAACACAATGCCCAAAGAAATCCAAATCAATTTGTTTAATATCTGGAAACAAATTTATTTTTGTGAAGTGTCTGCATCCCATTCTCACTCATGTTTCCAAGCCTATGATGCCAAAGTGTTTTATCCACTCCTGTAGAAGCTAAAGAGATAGAAGAATAAATATTAGTAGTACATAAATACAATGTACCTACCTTCTCTCGTTTTTCAATCACCAGTGATCCTTTGGTGACCTTCCATCCCTTATCTATAAATATAAATATACAACCTTCACTTGCCAAATTCCTTGTTGAAATTAGAATTTTCCTTAGATCTGGTACATGTCTCACCTCTTTCAATAACCATTGGTTTCCATTTTTTTTATTTGTACCTTACCCATTCCAACAATTTTTCATGGTGCGTCATCACCCAAATGAAACTGTAAAAACTCCCCTTGAACATAATCTAGAAAACATTTCCTATGGGATGTGGTATGAAATGAAGCCCCTAAATATACTACCCAAGACTCAAAAATATTATCTACAGAAAGAATCAAAGAATCTTGTAACACATCACCTGTTACACTTGCTTCTTGATTTTTCTCTTGTTGTCAATCTCTTTGTTTCTTTGGAGCTCTGCAACATTTCTTTAGATGTCCTTTCTTCCCACAATTCTAGAACTCTATATTTCTAAGTCTGGACTTGGATCTTCCCGTCCTAGAATTCCAATTGTTTCTTGAGACCTTTCCTCTATCCTTTTGTCTTCCCCTGTTCTCCATATTCAACACATTACCCGACGTCTCACCTGTTATTTTCCATTTCATTTATTTCTAAGTATAACACCAACAACATCATCAAATTTTAGAGTGTTTGAACCGGAGACAAAGTTACTTACAACCATGACCAAGCCACTCTAGCTTTCTGGAAATGAGCACAAGATTAGAAGAGCCCTAACCTCATAATCAAAGTCCACTTTTACAGAACTTAGTTGATTAATAACTGTATTAAATTCATTTAAATGATCTACAATAGACCCATATTCTAACATCTTCATATTAAACAATCGCTTCATTAGAAATACCTTATTGGACACCGAGGGTTTTTCATACAATTTAGCCAATGCATCCATCAACTCCTTCATTGTCTTTTATTTTGAAATATTGAAATCCAATGTTGCTGTCAGGCTCAACCATATCGTTCCTAGTGCCTTTCCATCGAGAACCTCACATTATTCATCCTTCATGGTCATCAAATTCTTTGTTATTCTACCCAATGGTAGGAATAGATCCTTCTGGTATAAATAATCTTCCATTTGCATCTTCCATATTTGGTAGTTTTGGGCATTAAATTTCTCGACCCTAAACTTTCGATCTTCCAACATTTCTCCCACTCGAACCAGGAACCCTCTTTTCCTGTGAGCTACCTTTCTCTCTAATACCATTTGCTAGAAAAATAGGATCCCAGAGAAATAAAATAATAAAAATGTGGAAATAAAACACAAAATATACAAAATACAATAAAGATGCAAATATACATGGTTCACCCAGTGTGGGATACATCCACTAGAGAAATTTCCAGGTCCTTGCTTACTATTATCCAACAAAATGAAGGGATACAACCTACAACACACCCATTGTAACTTCCTCTTCTTTCTCTCACATTCTCCTCTCTCAGAATACAATATTCACGATAATACAAAACCGCAATACAATTACCTCATAAGAGAGGGTTTCCTTCTAGGGAAAAAATACCTAAAATAAATTATACCATCATGTATGTGACCTTATAATGAACGGTCCAGATTGACTACAAAATTACAATATTTTACAAGGTAATTTTTCTCAAAATTTCTCTTCGGTGGCGTTGCACCTGAATCCCCCACCAAGGGGGCCTAAACAAATTGTCACTGCATCCCCTTAGACCCCCCTGGTGATAGTAGTAGGTGGGAAATCCCCCCCACACCCCCCATTATGGAATGGTATCGAAGCACAACTGAAACAAACCTATGGATTAGGAAGATAATTAGGCTGCACAACCAACAACATAAAGATGGAGGAAGAACATTGCATCTATATTAATCTTTCTAAGCTAGGTAATGCATATTTTGGGTTTGTATCTACCTTTTATGCCACGAGAGAGGCTCTAGGGAAATATTATCAAAAACCCACCATTGAGTCATTTTGTGATGTTGTGATTAGAGAGCAAGATAAGCTTATACAACTTGGAGTGATCAACACTACAAGTACCCCAAACAAAGCCTTAGTATCCCAACAAAAAGATAAACCCAAGAATCCCTAGAATGTTTTTCATTCATATGACTATGATCAATATACATCAAACACCTCCTATATGGTTGATTGGTCTTCTCACCTTATTATTCCCTCTTCGATTACTAAAGAACATCATTCAACAATGGATTTTTCATCTTGAGTGAGGAAAATTGTTGTGAACTTCATTTATTTCCTTCGTAACATAGTTTTTATGCATGCACCTTCTCCATCATGCTCCCATTTCCCATGCGCAATCTCAAAATAGTTCCAAATATGTGTTACCTTGTGTTTTTTGTGAAACATACACAACCATTGAAATACAAATGCATTTTCAAATGTCCTGGGAAACCATATGACCAATTACAATGTTGATCCATCTATATGCTATTCTCCTTTAGGTGATTGTATAACAATTGAAAGAAATTTTATATGTAAGCTAAGGCATGGCATCGATCATATCTTATGTAGAAGTGATACACCTTCAATATAAATATGTTTTCTTCATTACTATCTGGCCCATGCCTGTATGTGATATGGACCATTATGTTGACCTAGTTTGAGTGATAATATTGATTTTGAATCTCATTTTACAGTTGAAGGGTGTAGTTTTCATTAATATGAACCACTAATAAGATAATGTTAATGGGAAATGTATCTATGCATAGTTTAAAATATTCATCCTACCATCGAGCCACATGGACATGTTGAACATAATGTTGGGTATTTTCAAACAAGTTCTTGATGAAGTCACACACTTGTACCTAGTGAAACAACAACAAAGACATATTTTAATTCATTGCTACAATGCTCCCCTCCATCACATGTCAAAGTGAGATTTGAGATAAAAGATACCATTTAATTGTTGAAAATATATTTGGATTAGAACTGTGTACCTGGTTTTGAAATGTCCAACGCTTCGAATGGACACTCCACCCATCATCCGGGATAACATAAATCTCAAAAGTAGGGAGAAGGGTGTTGAGGTATGTATTAAATAGGAGGATAGAATAAAATGACCATTAAAATACCAAGGTGAAGATATTTACAAATTAGATGTTGAAGAGTAAAGGAGGGGGGAAATAATTAATAATTAAAAGTTATAATGATATTTGATGGTGGCAGTTAATATTAGTCAACAAGAACAAGGTTAGGTGTGAATTGACAATTAATAAATAAGTATTATGATAATATTAATTGATAATGTAGTATAATAATATAATATATTAATGTATTATGGTCATGTATTATGATTCATTATTAGATTTTTTTTATCATAATGCGATAATGAGAAGGATAAGAAAGGCTTAAATAAAGAAAGGTTAATATAATGCAATATAATATAAATAGTGTAATATGTTATGGATCAACTAAGAACCAAATGTGGAAGGGGCGGGGGATTTTAGAGTGTCAAAAATATAATTAAGGATAGAGAGAGGTAGAGTTGATTGACAAGATGGTAATATTATGATAAAGAGAAATATATGTAAGAGGGAGATAAAGAAGGCTTAAATTGCCACATGATGAAGAACAAATTGAATTACGATACTAATGTAAGGTATTATGATAATATATTATGATACATTATTGTATTTGATTATCATGGTATAATAAAGAGAAAGACATGAAAATCAATGGAAAAAGAATGATAAGCGTAATGTAATAAAATGTAGATAACAACGGAAAATATATATAAAGGGATTAAATTAGAAAACAAAATAGAGGTGTGATGTAATGGAATAGATTGGAATTAATGATGAATAACAATATGGTAGGGTATATTAACCAGTTGATAAAGAATGATAAATAGAAATGAAGAGAAAAGAGAAGAATTCAAGTGACTAAATTAGAGAAAAAATTAGGGGTAAAAAATGAGGATACAAAAGATTAGTGGAAGAAGTGAGACATCGGGGGAGGAAAGAGGACGGGGTGAGAAAAAAATTGAAGGATTCCTAATGATCAAGGTGTTGAATGGTGGGTTTCCAAGATTGGCTCGGTTTGTAGCCATCTTCACGGTTGAAATTATTAGGATGTTTTTCTATTTATATAGCTTCTCGAATGAGGAGAGAGGAGTAGTGAGGGGTTGAGGCTACGATTTTTGTATGTTCAAATTAGATGAGATATTTGGAATTAAAATAATGTTCAACAATAACTGATTTTGAGATTCAATTGAGGGTATTATTTTCTATATGTTCTTTGAGATGTTCTTGGAAGGATATACATGTTTGTCCTATGTAATATTTTCCACGGGAACAGGGGATTCAATAGACCCCCATGCCAATAATTAGTATCAAATCCCAGGGGTCTACCAAATCCCATGTTCCAGTGGAAAATATTACATAGCAAAAGCAGGTAGATCCCTCCAAGCACGTCTCAAAGAACATATAGTAGATAATACCGACAATCAAATCTCAAAATCAGTTATCGCTTAACATTCTTTCAATTCCAAGCATATCATCTTCTTTGACCATACCAAAATACTATCCTCAACCCCTCACTTCTCCTCTCGCCTCATTCAAGAATCTCTAGAAAAAGAAAAACATCCTATTAATTTCAACCGCAAAGATGGATACAAAATGATCCAATATTGGAAACCAACCATTCAACACCTTGATCATTAGGCATCCTTCGGTTTGTTTCTCACCCCGTCCTCTTTCCAATCCCAACTTATCACTTCTTCCACTAGCCCTTTGTCTCCTCGTCTTTTACCCCTATTTTTTTGTCTAATTTAGTCACTTGAATTATTGTCTTTTCTCTGCATTTCTATTTATCATTCTTGATCAATTGGTTAATCTACACTACCATCTTATTATTCATCATTAATTCTAACCTCTCCCATTACATTATGCCTATATTTTGTTTTTTAATTTAATCACTTTATATATATTTTTTGTTGTTATCAACATTTTATTACATTATGCTTATCATTCTTTCTCCCTTGATTCTCATATATTTCTCTTTATTATATTATGATAATCAAATACAATAATGTATCATAATAGATTATCATAATACCTTTGTTACACATCAAAATTACTCATTTCAATGATGACCTATTATCGTCATTACAAGTGTTACAAGTGTCGCATCCCACTATCAGGGAGTGCTAGCGCTCCTTTCCCTCCTTTGGGGGAGTGTTTCAACACTATGTGGCCCATTCTGAGGGAGCGTTGGGTTGTTTGAGGAAATCTTGGGTTGTTGAGGAAAATCAGGGAAAAATCCCCTTATCTCTGGAGTTGGTTGGATTCGAATATGAGGTCAAGGTTGGATCTTAGGGAAGATCCACAACTGATGGAGAAGGATCCTCAACCTATCCCAATACTCTCTAAGGTGGTTGGGTCTCTCCAAGATTATATAAGGAGGCTTTCTCATGGTAAAAAGATGGAGTTTTAGAGATACCAAAATTATGATCTCATGAGAAGTGGTATGGAGGACATTGAAGGCATCAAACTTATGATCTCATAAGGGAGATAATCAGTGAAGCATAGTCATTTTGATTGTGGATTATTTGAGCAAGGAGTTGGACAAGGAGAGCTAGAAGAGGTTGTTGCAACTTCATCAAAGGTTTGTAAGTATTGCTATCGACTTCTCATTAATACATGTACTTAGCTTATTTGTTTCAAGGTTGTGTATGCTTACATGAACTTTTCTTTGATAGATAGATCTATTTTTTAATTAATCATGGTATAATAGGAATTTGTTTTGTCTTTGCTGTTATTGGATTGAAGGACTTGTTGAAGAGCTTGGGGATCAAGGCTCAACTTGGAATGAGCAAGGACAACCATCGTAAAAAGGTACATATTCTTCGTTTTCTCTATTTGATTGACTTAGCTAGTTTTAAAAGGATTTCAGTGACAAAAATTATCACCTTTCTTTCTTGACCTTAGAAACTTAGGGTTCAAGAGGAAATCCACTTGTCCTTCGGGGGATTTTGTTGTAACAACCTTACATTAGTATTGTAATTCAATGTGTTCTTCATCATGTGGAAATTTAAGCCTTCTTCATCTCCTTCTTACATGCCTTTCTCTTTATCATAATATTACCATCTTGTCAATCATCTCTACCTCTCTCTATCCTTAATTATATTTTTGACACTCTAAAACCCCCCTTTGGTTGGGTATGTGTTATGTTCTTTGTGTTTTTTTTTGCTTCCATTTTTGGGCATTTTTTTGGCACATGGTTTTCTTCCTACAGTTAAGGAATTAAGGATGTTGACTAATCCAGGTTATTGGATTAGGGTTTTGGATGCTACAGGATCATATATGTATATTATATTGTAAACAATGTATGATGTGAATGAATATAAAATATGTTGGTTTTCCCAGTTTGGGTTTCTGGGGGAAAAATCTCTGTGTAATGTGTGTATTTTCTAATGTATCTTTTTTGTTCTTTTATTGAAAATTTGTTTGTAGTAAATAATTGTATAAGGTTAAAATCTATGTTTCGTATCAGAGCCATTATTAGCTTCAAGGGGACTCCCTTGTGGTCAGGTGTTTGTCTCAAGACTTTGATGATCCTTGTTATAGTGGGAGATATCTGGTATTGATACTTCAAGTGAAAAGAAATGGTGAGTAGTTAGAAAATAGAGATCGAGAAATTTAATGGGTAAAGTTTTGAGTTGTGGAAACTCAATATGGAATATATGTTGGTAGAGAGAGATCTGTGGATCACGATGGATCCATGTAGTACACCTACAGGAACGTCAACATTTGATTGGAAAATGTTGAATCGGAAGGCAAAGAGAACAATCCAATTGTGTCTCTCAGATTCAGTATTACTAAATGTGTCAGGGGAAGCTCTAGCCAAGGATTTATGGGATAAGTTGGGGAACATGTATCAGTCTAAGTCCCTGATAAATAAAATATTCGTACAAAATAAGTTGTATAACCCAAGGATGAGAGATGGAGACTCGGAGATAGAGCATCTGAACGCCTTCAATGTTGTGGTAAGTCAATTATTATCTATTGATATTAAAATTTCAGATGAAGATAAGAGTATCATTTTACTGTTCTCTTTACCAGACTCGTGGGATAGTCTGGTTGTGGCCATAGGTAGTAATACAAATACCTTGAGTTTTGATGATGTGGTCTCATCCTTGTTCTCAGAGGAGATGATACGAAATAACATGGAAGGACAAAGCACAAATGAATTATTTGCAAGAGGATGTTCCTAGGAAAGAAATAGATCTAATTACTCAAGTGGGAGATCTAAATATAAGGGTAGATATAAATCTCCCGAAAGTTTTTAAAGGTATGATGGAGATGTGGAAAATAAGGGAACTTCAAGAAGCAATGTAGATCCAAGAATGTTGAGAGAGTAAAGGGATCTAAAGGTGTTCCCTCTACAGAATAAAATACCTCCAAGTAAGAAGGAGGGGATATCTACTTGGATTATTCAAGAAAACATGAATATCATGAGGCATGGTTGGTTGAATCATGTGCATCCTTTAATATGACTCACTGCAGGGAGTGGTTATGTGAATATGAAAGGTATGATGGAGGTAATGTTTTCCTAGGTGATGACTCGACAACCAAAATCATAGGACGAGGAAAAGTCAATTTGTGGCTCATAGATGCAAGGATTAGAACACTTCTTGGTGTTCTTCACATCCTAGGATTGGCCATAAATTTTATTTATGTAAGTAAAATGGGCGATTCGGGGGTAAAAATAATATCTGAAAAAGAAACATGTAGGATGGTTCGAGGAGAAATGGTGTTGTTGAGGGGAGTTTGGAAATGAAATCTATATAATATGCAAGGAAGCATTGTTAGTGATGGGTGTAATAGTTCCATTGTTCTTGATATTGGAGATGAATAAGAAAAAACTCCTACACTCTCTGGAGAAAAGGTTATGTTGTGGCATCAAAGACTAGGGCATATCAGAGAGAAGGGTCTTCGACTACTACACAGTAAAGGTATGGTTGAAGGTATGTCTAACTTCTCTCTGGATTTTGATTTCTATGAACATTGTGTATATGGGAAGAAGAATTAGTTAGGATTCCCCTTTGGTGCAATGAGGGAAGAAGGAATTTTACAGCTAGTGCACAATGATGTGTTTGGACCTGTGTCGGTTCCATCATTGGGAAAATATGTGTACTATGTCTCATTTATAGATGAATTCTCGAGGAATACTTGGATATGTTTCCTCGGGAAGAAATTTGAAGTCTTTGACAGGTTTAAAGAGATTAAGGATCTTGTTGAGCATCAAAAAAAGAAAATAGTTAAGGTGTTGAGGATGGATAATGGTGGAGAGTTATGTGGGAATAAATTTGAATAATTCTGTAAGAAATGCAATATAGCAAGGAAGAAGACTAACCCTTTTACACCTCGGTAGAATGGAGTTGCAGAGAGGATGAACATGGTGCTTATGGAAAAAATAAAGGTGCATTGTTATAGTCCAAAAATGAAACATTTGTGCATCCAAGACATCGGTCCATCCATTTGCATACTTTTCCAAAAATATTGTCGAGGCTTCCTTCTAATTTTTTTTGTTTGGATAGTGTATGTACCCTACTGCACTAATAGCCTGTGTACACATGAGTGTTGCATGATAGTTAGACCATGTGCACATGCGTGTTGCATGATACTTAACCCACGTTTATCTCCAAAAGTTGCAAAAAATATAAAATTGCAAGGAATTCGGCGGAGTTTATGGGCTATTGAGGGTTTCCTAACCATTTTACCCCTTCTAGCCCTTTCCCAAACCGAATAAACATCTTTTTATCATATAAAAATAGGTCTTGGGGAGTCATTTATACACGTGAAGAAGAGAATAAGAAAACTATGCTAAAATCCCTTCCCTTTCATTACCCAAGATTTGCATCTTGCTTTGAGTTTTAACCTCATCTTTCCCCTCCATCCATTCTCCCTATGAAACCCTTCCTCCTTCCCTTGATGATATGTTGGCTGTGAGAATATAATGTGGGATTGATGCACTTAGAGCCATGACAAAGGATCTCAAACTTGGTTCATAGATCGGTCACCATCAAAGGTTGTAACCTTTTTATCTCAAATTTGAATAAAAGAGATTATCTTTGTCCCAAAACCCTATGTTTACATGTTCTTATTAATTTGAGAATTTATATATATTTATAGGCTTTTAAAGTGATCATTAGAGATTGCATATGTTGTTGCATTGTATTCTTAACCCCTTGCAGGTTAGATTTGGGAGGAAATATGTGATCTAGGAGGCAACAACAAGTGGAAGAGGTCTACATGAACTGTAAGGATTGAAGGTGCACTCATTAACCCTATCTTCTCTCTTTCTCTTATCACTTAGTCTAGATGGTTTTGGGGAAGATTAAAGGTAGATCAATATTTTAAGGGATTTATAACTCTTCCTATTCCTTAGACCTAGTTTGGGGGGGGGGGCATGAATTGTGTATTCTGTAGTTTCTTTTAGCATCTTTTGTTAGTTTTTCTTTGATTTGAAGAAAGAAAAAACTAAAAAAAAAATTCTATTTTTTTAGGTATCTTTCTTTCTTTGCATTGTTATTTGGAAAAGAAAAAGAAATTATCATAGTGTTGTGTTTTTTTCTCATCTTAAAATAATTTAAAAAGAAAAAATAAGAAATAAAATCCTTTCACGTTCTCTTTTGTTTCACTCGAAATTTGCATTGTGCATTTTGCATTGAAAGGAGAAAAGATTGCATTTTTATGTTTGAAAGATTGTTCATGATTTTTTATTGAAACTCTTTTTCATGTGTAGAATTAGTGTAAAGTAATCTTTTCCAGTGTTCTAATTAGTTTTTTTTTCAAAAGCGTCTCAAACAACATCAGTTTCACTTTTGTTCCTTGAGTAAGAAAATCCCCTTAAAACGAACACGCTAATCTAAAATATATTAGCAACACTTTTTATAGGGTTCAACAATAGCTTAGGCTAGGGCTTGGATTAAGTGTGGAGAGGTAAACTCTCCAAGTCCAACCAAAACTTAACTTAGGTGTCTATTCTATGGTATGAAAATACATCTTGTAATTACTCAATCTGGGAAGCTCCTCTAACATAGGATTCAAACACGAGGCCGCGTGGAGGACAATTGTTGGGTGCTCTGGGCTGAACTAAGTTTTGACTACAGGATTACCAACAATCGCTCAACCATCGACCCTTATGGATACCAAAAGGAAACACAATGCACATAGTGCACTACACAGTATCACCTGATATGGCTTCAATGGGTGGTCACAGGACTCAGATGTCTTCAACTATGGGATGGGATGCGTTTCTCTCTCAGGGCCATTATATATATTCACCTGCTAACCCCCAAATACCCATAAAATATGCTAACTCTAACTGGATATTAGCACTGACCATTGACACAACTATTCCAACCAACTTCATGAATCATTATAACACCATATACTAAATGATATCCATTGATTTACTGTAATACACTATTTAGATCTACATACTAACTATGGAATTCATCTCTTAGGGTTGTTCCACAAAGATTATTAGTTTATCCTTAGTGCACAATATTACTCCATATATTATACTATCATATGTTTCATATAGCTCATTAACTCAAATATAATCGTAAGAAATGAAAACATTCATATACATGACATAGATATATCGTGGTTCACCCCCTCCTGGGCTACGTCCACAAAGATTTGTCGCTTTGGATATTTAATCATATTCATGCAAATTCTAGTGATGCACACTGTATAATTCCTTCACTATTATATTCGATCTCCATAGATCGTGACAGTCCTCACAGAACTGAGAACATCTAAACAACCTCTCAAAAAAAACTCCTAACTAACTAAAGGACATCAAACTCTCTTTCAAAGTCCTAATACATTCTACTTATATAAAAAATGGGACAAATCCTTTACAAAAACCCTAATCCTAAGTGGATTAGGCTTGTCCACTTTCCAACTACTCAATCTCAGTTGGTCCTCGATCCAACCGTTCTCCAAGTTGGTGCTTGTCCACTTTCCAACTTATCCAAAATAGTTTGTCCACTTTGTAACTTCTTTTCTCAGCCTTGCTTTTCCTCTTTTTCCAGTGCAATCCCTATTTTCCTCTTTTTTCGACGCACTGCTTATTTTTCGATGCTGCTTTGATTATTTCCCAAAATTGGCCTGCGCCAACAATGCTGAAAAAGATATCCACTCTTGAACCCAACAAAGTGTTTGGGAGAGTGTGTATTGGGGGTGAATCCTATAGCATTACTGACTTGACTTGTGTGAGACCTTTGAGACACTTGGATCCATCCAAGGTACTCTAATATTGATTATGGCCCTATTTTTTTTCAGGCCTCATGAGGATCTTTGGGCTTAGTTACCCTTACCATACACTCACCCGATTATCAACTGCACCCCCCTAGTTGTTGATTACAAGTTGGTAGCCTAGTTTCCATTATATAGGTTGACACACAAGTGACTGTGAGGGGTGTATTGTGGTACCTTAGGTAGACTATGTACTCTCTGGGTGACACCCGAAGGGACCATCGATTGGAGGTCTGGGTGACTGCTTCTCTTGGCTAGTCGTTTTCCTTTATGAATACTTTGGATGATAAAGACTTCATCTCCCTGGGTTGGAAGCATTCAGAAGGGTCGTTTATTTGGATTGTATATTTTTAGGATTTTCTTCTTAGTGGTGTGCTATGTGCTCCCTATTTTTCCATAGAAAGCTAGTCAATCATCACTTTGGGTCTTTGACCTAGGGTGGTGGACCACCCACTCTACTGGTCATGAGGAATTTTTGGTATTCGTCTTAGAAATGTGGAGATGCGTCTTTATAGGCGTATATTTGTATAATAGTGGTTTGCTAGAGTTAATGTGTGAGACTTTTATGGACTTGAATGATCCCGCAAGGGAAGAACCTATGCATAGGATCTTCATGGAAAAAGTTCCTAACAATACCAACCAAGGAACTCCTTCGAAAGGGGATTCATGTCATTTTCCTTTCTTTGGATATGTTGGTGTCCCTTTGATGGCCACATTGTACATTCCTAGGTTGAATGTGGGACTACCAGTTTGGTTGGGTACCATTCCAAATGTCTTGAATGCTCTTGATTCTTTTCATTTAAGCACCCTATGTCATGGGAATCATATTGATGTTCCTTCGTCAACAAGGTATTATCCTCCTCCTTCTACCTTCTCTGGTGAAAGTATAACTAGTAGTAATCAGAAGTTTAAATGGAATAGAAAGAGGAAAAATAGGAAGAATAAATCATCGACCTCTGCAAGTGATGTTGAATACCAGCACCTAGACTCTGCAAGTCATGCTAGCAAAAAAATTTCATTCACTTCTAGTCTTATTGGCGATAGGTATGTAGCCTCTACGAGTCATGTTATCGAACAATCACCAACCTCTGAAGATCATGTTGTATATGTGCAACCAACCACTACAATTCATGCTAGGGGAACGAACCTAGTACCTATGAGTCATACTGGAATTCAATCGCCAATGTCTGCTAGTCATGTTGGAGAGTTATAACCAACCTCTACTAGTCATGTTGGAGAGTTATCACCAACCTCTATGATTCATGTTGGAGATAGGTCGTCAAACTCTGTAAGTCATGTTGAAGACCAACACCCAGCCTCTGCAATTCATGTTGCGGGAAAAATTCCGGCCACTTATAGTCATACTCATGATAGGTTTGTAGCCTCAGCAAGTCATGTTATCGACCAATCACCAACCTTTGAAATTCATGTTGGATATGTGCAACCAACCACCGCAAGTCATGTTAGGGGCACGAGTCTCTTCAATGAAAACCATATGAGGGATATGCAACTAGCCACTACTATTCATGCTGGGGGCACTAATTTTTTTGAGAAACCTAGATGGATAGGACATAATCCTAAGTTCTCTTGTAACCTTATCAAGGGAGATCACCTTACTCATTTATTCCCTAGCCTTCTAGAGGCATAAATATTGTGGTACTTTCATGCAAGATCTCTTGATTTTGAATCTTCTGAAGTTTCCTCACAGTCTATTCATCCTTTGGTTGATGAAGTGGTCATTCCGATGCAATATTTGGTTGATCCCACTCCTCTTTTGAGTTGTGATGCACCTTAAAACCATGTTATCTTGCGGTCTATTCAACTAGTGGTTGAGGAAGTCGTCATTCCGATGCAATCTTCGGTTGATACCACTCTTCTCTTGGACGGTGTTGAGTCTACCGAAGTGGTCACACCGATGCAATCTTCGGTTGTTGGAAAAATACTGAGAGGGGGGGGTGAATCAGTGTTTTGAGCTATTAACAATTTTTCACTTTTCTTTTACTGAAAAA
>SNQJ01S0221782.1:0-15010 GCA_010110895.2 Picea sitchensis
GAAAATTTCTGTAACTTTTCTTGGTGTTTTGCAGCATTTCCAGCAAGCTTTTGCTTGCTGATTTTGCAGGGCAGCGTCATATTTCAAAGGTACATGCTGCATACAACACCTTGGAGGCTTCCCAAGCACTCTCCTTGACTTGGATGACATTTCTCCTCTCTTCTCCTTCGTTTTCTAGAAATTTCTGAAGTTTTTCTAACTAGTTTGAACTCATAAAAGTAACTTAGCTTAGTTAGTCATTCTTTTGTTTATATAACACTTAGATTAGTTTGTATATCATTCGTTTATATAAAATCAATCTAATAATGCTTGTTAGCATTATCAAGATAGTTCTTGCCTGAGGGGTAGGCCAGCAGCCTGTCTAGTCTCTCCATATATGTGGAGGACATAAGACTCAAAGCCCCCCTTTTCTGTGCAAGTTTGTCTTGGTAGTGGTAGCTTCACTTGCCGGCACCTTGGGGGAGTCATCCCCAATATCGCCCTTGGCTTAAAGGAAATAAACTTGTAGTGATTGTCTTGCTTAACTATTAAATATATCTTAGATAGTCTATCACTTGCAAGCTTAGTTTCTTTCTCATTATCCCTCATATGCTCTTGCTTTCTATGTTTAATGGTTAGATAGTTTCATTGTGCTCATATGTTCTAGATCTATTGTTCTTCTGAAATTGTTTAACCCATTTTAGATTGCATATGATAATGAAGTTTTAGAGATCTTTTACTTGCTAAGTTCATTTGTTTTACAAGCTATTTCATTTGTTAACTTAGCATAGCTGGGTGGGGCAATCTTGTCAAGTTTAGGCCTATCATTGGAACCTCCTTTTAGCCCACGGCCTTGCTCTATTGGCTCACGGCCTAGGGCACTTTTTGAGCTCTTTTTGGAGCCCACAATTAGCTCACAGCCTAAGGCATTTATTGAGCTCCCTTGGAGCCCACAAATGCCTCCCTTGAGGCCACCACCTTCTTTGCTCATGCTCACCTCTCAATGCCTAGCCCCCAAAACCCCCTCACGCCTAGTAAGTGCATTTTGCTCACCTACCATCACTTTCACTCAGCCCACTGGCCTCACGTAGTTGTTCCTCGCACTTTACACACTTAATTTTGGTTTTAACATTCACTTACACTTGCCTCATAGTAATTGCCTCACGGCCTTAGGGCCAATACCAATAACTCCTCGATGCACATGTGATAAGCTTGTTTATTGGTAGATGTGATAGTCTTTACACCCATGCTTATGATCTAAATCTTCTAATCTCTTGAGGTCTCACACTCTTAACACATATTTCAAACACATTATATCATCTCATACATTCATGGTTTAAACATCTAATGCTTTAAAGTTAATCTTTTGCTATATTGCTAACACTTCACATATTTTTGTAAATGGTTTAATCTTTCAATATTTTACAGAGTACTTTCATGTGGTGTTAGTTTAGATGTCTTAAACCCACATATCTTATAGAGCCTATGGTTTAGATGTGAATGGTTTAGTACTTTTCTCATAGTTTTATTTATCTTCTAAGCTCATACACATTGCACATGTCTTTAATCATCTATATGCCTTTGGTTTAAACATTTAAGTGCTTTAAAGTCCAATCTTTCTTGTTGGTATATCATATGTGAATGGTTTGTGGTTTTCATTTAAATCTTGCAAGTGCCTTTCATATGATACTATTGTTGATGGTGTAAACATTGTGATATTTATTGCTACATCTTATGTGTTGATGGTGGCATAAATCTTTCATTTCAAGCATTCGCTTTATTACCCTTTTGCTCACAAACATACTAAATCACTAAAATAAAAGTGTCTAAAAACTCTTTAAAATACACCCAACACACCTTTAAAGACCCACCTGAGGGTCCCTAAACACTTAGCAACATTTTAGGGTCTTTGACAACTATTTCTACCATCTAAAACGGGTAAGAGGGACAATTTTGGGAGAAGTGCATGGGACCATTCTCGTGATTTCGTTGGGGAGATATCGTGTCGGGACTACTTCTTATTGTGGTGAAGCGATCTTTTCAACACCTTGAAGCTAGGGTCAGACTCATAGCACCGTGATCTTGAGCACCGCGCTATTTGGTGGAAGTAGAAGCTAAGACACACATCTAGTTAGGGTGGAATCCAAACACTTTAAGTACACGGGCTTGCATAGATCACATTGTGTATGTTTGGGAAGTAGGTGTATTGATAGGCCAACACACATGTGATAATCTCACTGCTTTACTTATCTATTTGCAACTAATTGTCTTTATCTTTCATATGGTTATTTGGTTATCAATGACATATCTTATTGATTGAATATTTGTTGTGGTGTGGATAAGGTAAGGGATTGACGATCCCACTTGGGGAGGCATCACTTGCTTTCTCATCCTGAGTGCTTGAGTGGTTAGAAGCCGCTGAAGGCCGCCCAAGTGGAGTAAGTGCCACTTGGGGCATGCTTTGGCCCTAGGGTGAATTGTTGATCTCTTTGTATATCTTGTTCATTTGTATCTAGTTGATGTATCTTGGTGTATAATTTGTAAATCTTGTATCAACTTTTGTAATATCCTTAATCATTCTTTGCATAATCACAGCTTTGGTTTGGGGGTAGCTTCTAGTTTGGATTTAATCAATACTTTGTAATTTAACAACCCTCAAACATAGTTGATCCCTTTGCCCAACCTTAGGCACTAGTCTTTAGTTGATTCAGGGAAAGGGTTGCCTAACATCTAGACTTAGACTTGCACCTACAGATGTCGCTTGTCATCCTAGGCTAGTTTTCCCTTTAGCCTTTAATCCATTAAAATTAACTCAGAAACATTTAACTTAAAATTAACTTAGTAACTTAGGACTAATTCCTGGCTTCCCCAGGAGCAAGCCTGATCTGAAGAGGTTCCCGGGCCATGCGACAGCAGTAACCAGGGACCCAGACATTGTGTCTCCCAGGGAACACTCAAGGCGAGTAGGACTAACTCACGCTTGCAAGTGCATAAGGACTAAGAATGCACTGACGCCGCCAGACCATCGCCGCCTAGAACACGCGGGTCGTCCGTGCAATGACAAGTGTTAGACCGATTCAACATACCAAGCACATGTAAGTCACAAATCGCTGCGGACACCTCGCGCTATTTAACACATGTGACGCCGCAGACCATCGCCTAGGAACACATGGCACAAACTGTGCAATGACAAGGCTCTAATTCCATTCAACATGTCGTAATCACATGTAAGTCACGAATCGTGGTGACATGAAAGCGCCATTTAACACATGTGATGTCAGCAAACTTACACCATGACAAAGTTTCGAGGATCGCGTGTTGGAGATGCAAAGAAACAATGCAACAAACTCCGATTGAGAAATCGCGATTTAAATTACCACAATCAAGATCAACTGACTGCTGATTCTAGTCAATGGAGGAGCGCATCGGAATCGAGTTGACATGTCAAAGATTATTGACATCAGAAACCACGATTTCACGATATGTGAAATCAATGGCGCAATCTCGAGCCATCGATCAAGCTTTTGATCCGACCGCTGATTCAAAGCCCACGGAGAGAGGCAAGTGCGCGCGTGCGCGGGGCAAGGCAAGTATCTCGATCGAGTTGACATGTCAAAGATTATTGACATCGTGAACTCGAGACATGATATATGAAGAAGCGATGTAATCCTCAAACCACCGTTAGATCAAGTGTTGATCTGAGGGCTCGACATACCCATTACGCTGAAACTACTAGAAACCATTGATGGCGCCTGCTAGAGGATTCGAAGAGATCCCTGTGTGATCGCCTGAGGAGAAGAAGAGTCTCCAAGTTTCATCCAAATGAGGGAAGACTATTCTTAGAAGGGATTGATGGATGGATGAGTGTGGAAGCCTGCAACTAAAACAAGAGAAGGTGAGCTCGACCGCCACAGAGAAGACGAAGAGTCCTAATCAGCGTGAGAGGCCGAGAATCTCAAAGATAATATCCAGTTGATGTTGAACGCTATGGAAAACGCACTGTAGAAGCTCTAAGAGTTACGATGATGATCACGCCAGAGCACCTCGGAGGTGGAGGAGGATTGGCTTGGTATGAGCATGCAGAGGAATGCTGAATATTGCATGCACAAGATGCACGGAATCTATATATACATGGTACAGAGAAGAGATGGGGAATTTGTTGTTGTTGGAGTTTATTGTGGTTGTTGTTGGTGAAGGTGATCTTGTGGTGAAGAAGGAGGAGAGTGCAAGAGATTTCGAATAGCAATGTAAGAGGAACTGGTAGTGAATGGATATGGTTACATTAAGAACGATACAAGTGTTGTGAGCATAAAGGCAATGAGGTAGATAGAGTAACGAAATGCAGAAGAACATTGATGAGTTTGGTAAGCCATTGCTGAACATCATATCAATCAGAATAAGTTTCACAGAAGCATTTAGATTTCGTGGTGGCTGGGAGGCGCTAGGAGGATTGTTAACCTCGTGGTTCAAGTGGGTGCTTGAACACAGGAGTTGTAGCCTCTTCTAGTTGGTGCTAGAGAAATCAAGGAGTTGGTGCTTCCTTCTCTAGTTGGTGCTAGAGAAACCAAGGAGGGATGCTTCCTTCTAGTAGGTGCTGGAGAAAATAGAGAGTTGGTTCTCGCCAGTTGCAAAATTTTGCAAAACAGGTTGTAGCCTCATTATGAGTTGAAAGCTCATATGTACGATGTGACGTAAATAATGTAACCATTACTATCATATAAAGAAAAATAGGTTTTACCCCGTTGACCGCCTATTCAACTAGGGAGGCAACTCCATGTGCCATGGAAGTGCAATGCATCATCAGATGCTAGTATGTCAAAAACAGTTTGGTTCTACTAAGCACCTTGCCTCCAAGACAAATTTTGTAAGTGGGATTACCGCATCCCTAATGAGTTAATATTGTAATAAGTCTACATGGATCATGTTAGTCAGCCTGTCTTTAGGTTTTTTATTAGAGTTTCTTTTGCTGAGTGTTTTTTTATCCTCGGAGGTTAATGTGGCCTAACCAACCATGTTAATCTCCCTTGAGTTTTTCTAATTCCCACCAATACCTCCAAATTGGTGAAAGGCATTCTAATGAATTTATTCCTAGGTAGCTAGTGTGTAAGAATGTTGTAAATGACCATGGGCTAGGCTCTCATGTGGATTGGCCAAGTATAGCTAGGTTTTTTTTAAGGTCTGACCAATTAATTAATTTGTGGTAATTAATGGGAAACTTCTAGGTCCCGGATCTTGCACAGGGGTATTTGTACCTGCAAAGAAACTAATGAGATCCCCACAAGTGGGACCAAGTTTCAACTCATTCTGACAAGTTTTGCTAGGTTGTTTGTCCCCGCTTAGGGTTTTTCGAAAAACGACAATTTTAATTGCCAAAACCTGTAACATGGGAAAATGTAATTGTGTAATAATGGACCAAATCAAGGGAAGTAAAAGGCAATAATGATGAGATACCCCACCCAATATCCCTACCCTTTACCCATCTTTTAATTAAAATTAATTTTTAACACTTTCACATATTCCTCACGTCCCCTTCCCACTTGAACTCATGTACACCATTTAATGGATTTAATGACTTGTTTTAAATGTGTTTTGGGCCCCCCTCATGAGGTGCACCCCAAATCTCACCCGCTCCTACTCTCACGCACTTCTCACCAATCCACACACTTTCCCTTTTAAGGAACTTACGCTCTCCTTCCACGCCAAAAGTTTGAACTTCTGTATTCAAGGGAATGGACCTTTCTTCACTCAATGTTCCTCCTACACTCTAATCTCTTTCTCATCGTGGACTCCACGCCCCCATGCTCCACGCACCACACTCATCCTTCCTCTCTTAATCTATGCTTTCTCCCACGTTGATTTAAAAGTTTTTGATTGAGTCGTGGGGCCTCTCCTTTCCAACCTCATGCCTCCATTCTTCCTGTACTGCATAACTCTCACGTGATTCAACTTCACCACACGCATCCACTCTAATCCCTCAATACAATTCCTCACATATCACGCGGAAATTTCCTTTTTTTTTGGAATGTTGCTTTCATTAACTCATGGTTATCTTCCACCTCTCACTTAGGCATGTGCCATCCTCACTCTCCAACTCACGCTGCCTCACCCTCACGCCCTTTCCTTTTTACCTCACGCTTTATCCATATTCCTTTTTTGGAATGTCTCAAGTGGGAATGGAAACATCTCTTGTGAAAGCAAGAAACATCTCCCTTAATCCATACATGGGTATCCTCTTGCCTAATTCTCCCCTCCTTCATTGCTTTCTCCTCATCCACTTCATCCACGCTCCATTTCCCTCACCCTAAAAGCCTCTTCTCATTTGTTGTTTTTCTCTTTGTGAGTTGTCTTTTTCCTTGGATGTTTGACACATGTTGAAGATCCAAGAGGGGTCCCCTTAGCCTCTCATGCTATTTAAAAGACCTCTCACTCACTATTTACTCACCTTTCATTATTGCAATTTTATGCTACTAGTTTCTCACCAACCCATCTTCTATCTCTCGCTATTGTCGCATTCTCTTCTAGTGGTTTTGTTCTTGAAGGGCTTTGTGGCAATTAGTTGTCACAAACCTCTTCCCATTGGATAATAAAAGAAACGCTTTGGAGGATTTTGGGAAGATCTACAAGTAATTTGGATCTTGCAAACATAAGGAGGTATAATCTTTCAATTCCAGATATGATGCATGTATGAAATTGACCTTAGTAAAGCATTTCCATTTGGAGTAGATCTGCAAAGCATTCTGTGACCCATATACGTGGCTGGCCAGATAATGCCAGCTATTTCACTTTATTAGATTAACCTCCATATTATCCATTGTATGCATGCTATTGTGTTGAGTTTGTTGCAGGTTGGACCTCAAGGGTTTCATTAGATGTGCCTTGGGTAAAAGTTTATTCTTTGAGACTCACATACACCCAAGTTATTTCCTCAGATGGCCCACCTTTTCTCTTTCTCATTTCGGTAGCTAACTTGTTTGGATAGGTCACCTAAAGTCTTTAAATTTTTCTGGTTCTTGTATGCACAAAATCTTTGCCTAAAAACAAAGATTTCATAACATTTCTGAGTGTGTTATAAAATAAACTCACCAGCAATAGCCTGCTGATTTTTGCAGATTCTCACAGACAAGGCAAGACTCCATTTTCATGCACAACACACCCCAAGCAACTCCTCCTCATTGTGGTAAATGCTTATCTCTTCTTTCTATATTCTAAATCACTGTAAAGTAAGCCCAAAGGAGTTGCACCAAGTGGCTTGCATTCTTTCTTCTCAGTTTTTCTTTCCAGTTTTAGATTAGATCTCTTTCTTTTATTTTCATGCTTAGTTTAGCTAGATTAGTTGTGGTTTCTACACGCATGCTTACGCCGTGAAATAATCTAGAGTAGATCTCATAACATATGCTAGCTTTAGAGTCCGTGGAGGCATCGTGGATATTATGCATTCACTTATCTCGCAGATGCGCTTCCTTTAATTTCTCAGAACATATCACACATGCATGCTAATCGTTAATTAATTTTTCACTGCTTTCACTTTACATGCAAGAACCTTAAGCCATCTTATGTATATGCATGCAAGTATCCATATCTTAAGGGCTTAAGCAATCTTCTACAATTCCGCAAGTTACTTTCTATGCTCTCATACTTCATTTGCACCTTAACAATGAAGAACTTGTCCTGGCAACTTCTTCATTGTTAAAGGCTTCACCTTCAATGTGATTTCTGGGCCAATACTTTGGCAACTTTGTTGAGCTAGCTACAAGCACTCAATCACACATCACAATATTTAGCTCATAGATCTGTAATCTACACTAGACTCCTATTAGGACACCTTTAACTCACCATCTTCGCCACTTAAAAACCCCAGTTTTTAAGTGGGGTTTTGAGGAAGCCACGGAAATTTTTCGGAGTACTTGGCCTTAGGGTTGACCTTTGAAGCTAGGGTAGGCCTCGTTTTCTCACTTCTTGAGCATCCAACAACCACTTGGTAATAGGGGGAGGAGAGTCTTTGGGTTGACATCTAGATAGGCTAAAAATTAATCTCACACTTAATCACTTAATTCAACTTTCAGTCTACAACACCAAGCAATACATTTACACACTTGCAAGTTCATTGATCTCACTGCCTCTCTTTTTACATTCATACGCGAGTTAAATTATGTGTTGTGGAATTATCGCTATGAGTATCATCTCTTCATCTGGAGCACCTTTCTTTCATAGCTTTCATCTATTTTTTTATCTCGTGGTGTGATCCTTCAAGAAGTGCGATTCCACCGAGGCATTCCCTTGATTGGGTCTTGAGTACTTTGTGTCTCTTGGCCATTGTACAGTCCAACGGAGCTCTATCTATTGTGAGCATGCTTGGCTTCATGTGTTGATCTCTTTATCTTATGTATCTTTAATTCCCTCGCACATGTGAGCAACTTGTGAATATATTGTATATATCTTGTATCTAGTCTTAATCAGATATTTGATTTATTCTTTGTATCTAATTGTATCTATCTTGTTGTAATACTTTGGTGTAACTTATCTTGTAAATCTGGACATTCCCCTAATTTAGTTGGACTCCCATTGCCCAATCTTTTTATAAATGTAATTAGTCTTAGTTGCCCTAGGAAAAGGTCCCACTTCCTCATACTTAGATAGTTGTATCTTTCATTTGCTGATGACATCTTAGGCTAGATTCCCCTCAACCTTTTAACCAATCAAAATCAACTCCTAGAACATTAAATATTAATCTCATCTAGTAACTAGGGTTCACCCCCCCCTTGGCTTCCCTAGAGTAAGCCTAGTCGGAAGAGGTTCCGTCAAAGTGACAACAACGTGACTTTGAACCTAGGCATTGTGCCTCCGAGACACACTAAGTGGGCAGGACTTACTCATGTTTCAGGGTGTGTATAAGGACAGCAACATACCCTTTATGGCTCTCTTAGGAAATATCTGGCTCTGTGTACCTCATATGTGTGTGACTCCGACAGCCGAATGTGCCTTTGTTTATTTATCTCCATTATTGTGATCATCATTAAGCGTTCTTCAAAGATTTTAAAGAAGCATTATTGTTTAAGCACTGTAAAAACTGATTCACTCTCTTAGTCGAATGGAATGAATGGATCTGAATGGGAATGCAATGGAAGGAGAATGGATGGAATGGAGCCCGGAATGGAATGGATGGATGGAATGGAATGGAGCGGAGATGGATGGACGGACGGAGATTGAATGGACGGACAATGGAAAGGATGACGGATGGATGGAAGGACGGAGGATGGATGGAATGGAAAGGAGAGGAGGAAGGAAGGGATGGGAAGGAAGGAGCGAGATGGAAGGATGGAGGAAAGATGGAATGGAATGGAAGGATGGATGGACGGAAGGATGGAAGGAAGGAATGGATGGAATGGAATGGAAAGGAAGGACAGGGGACATGGATGGAGGATGGACAGGAAATGGATGGAGCCGGATGGAAAGGAATGGATGGAAGGAAATGGACGTGAAGGAATGGATGGATGAAAGGTGAGTGGATGGATGGATGGACGGAAGGATGGACGGACGGATGGATGAAATGGAAGGAAGGACCGGAAAGGATGGATGGACCCGGAAAGGGAGGATGGACAGGAAAGGATGGATGGCCGGATGGATCTGAGGAAAGATGGACGGACGGATGGATGGAATGGACGGATGGACAGGAAATGGATGGATGGAGGAATGGAAGGATGGATGGAAATGGAGGACGGAGGAAGGATGGAATGGAAGGAAGGATGGAATGGAGGAATGGAATGGACGGACGGATGGATCGACCCGGAATGGAGGAAATGGAATGGAAGGACCCGGAGGAAAGGAATGGAAGGATGGACGGAAGGAGGATCTTGCTGCTTGTCTTAATCATAAGACCTAAGAACACTCTAATAAACTAAGATAAGACAACTAATAAACCTACCTATTTGGGTGAGGAACCCCAAAAGAGGTAAGGATAAGTTTTAAATCTCTATTCCCTCATGTGATGTAGTAGATCTAATTGGTTTAATGTCTCTAATGCTTTGGTTTCAGATCTGGATACCACATCCTAAGCCCATTGGGCAGCATACCTAATTTTCTTTGTTTAAATCTTGTCTAGTTTATTTCCTTTCAAGTCTCTAATCTCTTTTAAGCACACATATTTTAATCTTACATGATTTTCATCTCTCAAGGTGCTTAACAATTAAGTGGTTATTGGACTCATTGTTTGTTTTCATTGATAGCCACGTCTTTGGCTTGTAACTTGTGGAATGGTTAACTTGGCAAACACAATTAAATTTTCTTTTCATCTCATAAGGCAAGTTTGTTCTTGCCATTGATTCATGATATCTAATCAAGTAATGTGACATGTATATGATCTAAATATATTTCCATTCTCTTTAAGACTTGCATTTCTTTCTTTCTTATGTGTTGATTCACGTTATGGTTTAAGCTTTAAACAACACACTTTTGAGCATTTTCAGTTTCGGCTATCTCATTATTTTGCACTTCTTTTAAGTGACTTAAAACTCTTTGAAACACTCTGTAATCACCTAAAAGTCTACCTAATTGATATATATACTTAATAAACTATTTTTAGGTACTCCTTAGACCACCATCTCCACTATCTAAAACAGGTTTGAGGGATACCAAAGGGCGGGGACTGGCCCCTGTGATCCTATGTATCTTTCCCTGGAGAATCCCACTGGTTTGACTAACTGGAAAGCCATGGGCCTCTGTTGTCTTACTATCTGTCTGCGCTATTTGGAAACATGAGGAGGAGGTTTTGGTGAA
Source organism: Picea sitchensis (assembly GCA_010110895.2). Lineage (NCBI taxonomy): Eukaryota > Viridiplantae > Streptophyta > Pinopsida > Pinales > Pinaceae > Picea > Picea sitchensis. Next base: position 10,753 of record SNQJ01S0221782.1, read on the forward strand.
AGCCAAATGAACTTAAAATCCTTAAGAAAAGCCTAACTATTTAATCTTCTTGGCCACATCTACTAATATTTGGGGGTTTGATAGTAAAGAGTGTAGATTGTCTCTTTCCTTCATAGTAATTGTGCTTTAATCTTGATAATCTTGTTGATGATCTAGTGTGAATGATGATGTGGTGATGCTCAAGTCTTCTTTTTCCTGCACACACTAAACATACATGGTTAGATTGTAATATCTCATTCTTTTGCATAGCCTGTAAATGAATGTATATGTTATTATTTGAGTGAATACCCTTTCTCATGCAAGTAGTTGTATATTGGATTAACTTATTCCTTTGTAAATCCTTGTGAACACTTTGTAATCTATTGTAACGTACCACCTTGCAACATAGTTGACCCCTTGCCCAATCTTATAGGCACTAGTCTTAGTTGACCTTTGGGGAAAGGACTTGCCTGTCATGCTAACCCTTGCATATTGCATGGTTGTTCATAGCATCTTAGATTAGAATCCTCTAATCCTGCAATTAAATTAAAATTAACTCCTAGAATCTAACTTAATTCATCTTGTAACTAAGGACTTCACCCCTTTGGCTTCCCTAGGAGGAGCCTAGACGGAAGAGGTTCAGTCAAAGTGTGACAGGGTCGTGGAACTCAGGGCATTGTGCTCCAAGGACACCATGAGTCAACTCAAGCTCATGCCAGTGTGTATAAGGACACAATGTACCATGAAAGAAATAAAAGACTTACCCCACAACAATGGCACAAGTGGGAGCCACCGCCCACCGGCTTTGGCCAAGTATGATGCAAAATGAAAGAAACAATAAAGGGAAACTAACTGTTACAATATCAGATTTTTATGTAATTTACAAGAATGCCACCCAAGAGACTCTGAAGGGTGGCTTACAACTATATAGAAGATGCAGGAGGGACTTGATGTCCAACTTGAAAATGCCCTTCGGAGGCCTTTGGGGCTAAATCACTTGCAACAACTCTCCTTTGATGCTAAAAAATCTGCATAAAATATGTCAAAGGATATTATCTTGTGTATGCTACAAAACCATGAAACTTGTTAAATTTAGTTAGCCCAATGATACATAACCAAATGGAAAATTTGAAATGATTTTGAAACTTTTAGAACCTATTCCACATCATAACAATAAGTAGAAAGAAAATGAGAAAGAAAAAAGAAAGGCTAGATAAATCTTGAAAAAACTCTTTGAAATGATTAAAGAGTTTGGCTTTCCACTCTAAAGCCACTCTTCCAATCCAATAGTGATTCTCCAAAGCTTGCCTTTGCTACACAAGAAGAATAGAGATGAGAGAATCCAAAGAAGCTTGCAAAATAATTTCCAAACTAACTAAGGAACTACCACAAACTCAATAGCAATACTACTACCAATAGCACCCAATATGTTACCTTGCTTGAGTCTCTAAATACAAGCTAGTGAAAGCAAATGCAAAACAATGGAAATATATCATCTCACGAGAATAAGATGGATACACCAAGAAGACTCCTAATGCACACCATAGATTCTCCAAAGCTTCCTTTATCCACCAAATATCACCACAAATACTTGTGGCAAGATTCATACATGAGAGAGCATGAGAGAGCATGAGAAAGTGAGGAAGAGAGAAAGAATTTTGGCATAATAGACTAGCTATGAGAGGAGATGATAAAACGAGGAGAGGCCTCAGTTTATAGGAAAGGAGGAGGAGAACGAGGGAGCCCACTTGGATGGGCACCAAGTGGCACCCATCCAAGGGAAGAGGGTCTCATCAAGGGAAGTGCCCCTCTTGGTCAAGAGAGTTATGGGATGGTTGAGGGGTGAGTTGGAAGGGGGAAACCCTTTCCTATTATCTAAAAGTCAAGTGGGATCAAGTGGGAAACTTTCCTAAAGTTTTAGGGGTTCCTATGGTGTATTTCATTTTTTATGAAATATGAGCAAGAGGGGGGGGGGCTCTTCTAGGAGAATCATGAATGCGGGTTGTGGGTTAGGGTTCATAGTTTTTTAAGTTGGAAAATGTTTTCCAACTTAGGAAAGGCTATTGGGACACTTTTCCACACTCTCTCATGACTTTCAAGACTTTTACAAAATTCGCAATTTTAATTAAGCCAATTACATGCTGATTTTTACCGAATCTCTTGACTCCTCATGGACAAAGACTGAGCAAAACTTGTCCAAATGAGCTAAGACATGGTCCAAGGGTGAAGTGTATGAACATTTGTTTGGAGTACTCATACCCCTATACAAAATGCCCAATGACCACTTTTTACATTTGATATGAAAAATAATTAAAAAATTTCAGTTTGCGGGAATTTTAATTCTAAAAAAAAACTCCTATCAAAACTTAATGGAATTACACGAGACTCTAGGACATGTCTAATATGGTCATTACAAACATTCCTAGACCTTAGTTACATAGGTCTCATCCATTAGAACGCCTTTCACTACTTTGGAGAAATTATTGTGGGGAGGGAAAAACTCAAGGTAAATTAATAAGGCTAGTTAGGCTAGATTAAGAGCCTGAGGATAAAAAACACTCGCTGAAAGGAACTCTCATAATGAATAAGTCCTAATGCAACTCCGACACTTAAACTATGATCCATGTAGACCCATTACATTATGTGGAAATCTCCAATTACAACAAAATGCTGAAGGTCAAAACTACCCTAGAACCAACAAGTCTTCAACTCTGTAGCAACTAATAGGCATATCTTCATGGCACATGGAGCTGACCCCCAGCTGAATAGGTGGTCAACAAAGGCCTGGATGGGGTTTGATTTTTTCAAATCCATTTTTATTCATGGTTTCCTACATGTATGGTTGGAGATTTAAATAGATTAAGTCCCCTACCTCAAAAGTGCACTCCACCCTATTTCTATCTGCATATAGTTTCTATTGGTTTTGAGCTCTTTTCAAATGGTCTTTGAGCTCTCTCAGTATGTCTTGGCTTTCCTGTATCCACTCCTTAGCTATAAGGGCTCTACAATCTCCAAACACTATCTCTGTAAAAGTGAGAGGATCATAACTATATAAGGCTCATAACGGAGACATACTAATGGACATGTGATGAGTGGTGTTGTAACAATATTCTCCCAAGTATAGTTTCTTAACCCATGCTTTTTGTTGACCTGTCACATAGTTCATGAGATACCCCTCCACCCACTTGTTGACTATTTCATTTTGGCCATTTGTTTGTGGATGATAGCTAGTGTTGGGGGTTAACTCTGTACCAACTAGATGAAATAATTCCTGCCAAAATGTGCTCATAAAACTGTTGTCCTTGTCACTCACAATAGTCTTGGTGAACCCATGCAACTTGAAAACCTCCCTGAAGAATAAATCTGCCACTTGAGATGCATTGTAATCTATGGAGATGGCAAAAAAATGAGCAAATTTGGTCAAGCGATCCACCACTAAAAAAATGCAATCCTTACCCTGTGTCTTTGGAAAACCTATAATGAAGTCCATAGATACACTCTCCCATTTGTGCTCTGGAATGGGAAGAGGTTGTAGTAACCCTGTTGGGTGGGTGTGTTCATCTTTTTTTTGCTGGCATGTGACATACTCCCTGATGTGGTGCACGACATCCTCCTTGAGGCCTTTCCAAGTGAATCTTTCTCTAATCTATCTATATGCCTTAAGAAAGCCTTGATGCCCAGCTAATGGAACCAAATAAATCCTTCCTTTGTAATAGATGACGTCATCTACAATCATGTACCTGTCCATCCATTAATTCGCATGCAAACTTATTTTTTGAATACTCTACCAATAGGTGTGATTTCCAATCCACTGATATCTCTGACATGGAGTAAGCTAAGGGTCTTCTAGACAAGGCATCTACTACCACATTTTTTTCCCCTTGACATATTCTATGTCAAAGTTATAAGCCTGGATCTTACTCACCCACTTTTGTTGTCTCTCATTGAGGTCCTTTTACTCTAGAAAGTACTTGAGACTGTTATGATCTGTCCTTACCAAAAATTTCACCCCTGTTATCGCTTAGTTTGGAGGGTAGGTTTAGTAGCTTGAAGGTAAGAGTCAAACTGGCGTAACAAGAGCTTCCCCACCTACTGTCACCTCAATGGGGAGCTTTTTCTATTCAGGGTGGCTAATCCCAAGGGAGACGTCCCTAGTAATCTAGGGTTCTAAAAGGTCTTAAGGTTTAAAAGATCGAGATGAGGTTTTCCCTTCACAAATTACTGCCAAAAAAGATAGTCTAAAAGAAGGTATTCCACTGATCAGGAACCTGTTTGCGAG
>SNQJ01S0221783.1:812-15010 GCA_010110895.2 Picea sitchensis
AAAGTCTAAAACAGAGTCCCAAAATACAACAATGAACAAGCTGCAGTTACTGGACTGCCCCATCATGGGGAAACCAGTCCAGCCAGCCCATCCAGTTCCTTGATCAAACAAGTCATAAGTTAAACCAACAACAAGAGGAAACATATTGTTTATCTTTTAGGCCTAGATTCTAAGTAAACAGACATACACTAAAATTAGACACCTGGAAGGTAGCCGGGCCATGTGGCTTGAAGGTCTCCTGGACAAGGTTCTTCCTCGATATACGTCACTCCATAGTCCCATTGCTCGCCAGCTTCTTCTTTGCATGCAGGTTCCTTGATGTCGTCCTTTCGCTCCTCCCGCTCCTGGCCTAATTCCGCTGGATTCTGCATCTTGTCCTGAGCTTCCTCTTTATCGACCTCGGGGTTCTCCTTTGGGCTGGTGTCGATAGGATCCGAGAATAAGGCCTCGTGCATAGAAGATAGAATTTGCAAAAAGCTCGCCACCTTTACTTCCATTGCTTGTATGCGATATTGTAGGTCCGCTATCTCTTGCCTAAGCTCAAAAACAAGATCATGCAAGACAGGCAGGCTTTCTGTGAACTGCACCCTTTCAACGGTCTTAGGGAGACAAGGACCTACCCGCTTGGGCTCAATGTGAAGAGAAGGACCACTGCCCAGGTTGCCCAGAGGGTCGCAGGAAGGCATGGAGGTGGACGGATACGCTGAGGGGTCTTGAGAAAGCCGCAAAATTGAAATTGGCGTGCGTGAAATGATGGCCATGGAGTTGAACTGCGGGGCGTGCAAAGAGACAGGGATAGTCTTAGACTGCTGGCGAGGGGAGGAGTCGGTGGAGGTCGATTCAGGAGGCGTGATCGAGGGTCTTCGAGGCTTCCAGGGAGAGCCTCGCCTCGGTCTGCCCCTAGGTCGAGTCATGGAGAACTCAGTGCAACTAGCCGAGAAAACTAAGACCGCTCGGTGGAGGATTATAACCTGGACCGCCTTGCTCCAGTGAAAAAGAACAGAGGTAGACCTGCGATGCAATGAGAGGAGCTCTGCAGCCGTCATATAGAAGTGAGTCCCAAACATAATGAATGAAGCCATTCAAATTCGCGGCGAGGAGGAAAGGACTGGTGCGTTAATGCGCCCTCGCATCAAATTAAAACTCAATTAAATGCTGGGTAGGGTGGTGGGTTGTGGCATAAGCCCATCACGTGGCTCCATGCCACGCTGCCTAATGCCTTCGCCCAGATCTTTCCACGACGCCCACCCTGACACCCCATTCGGGGTATTTCATTTTATTTTTTATTTTTTATTAATTATTTGTTTTATTTAACATTTTATTAATTATTTATTTTTAATTAATTAATTTTGTTTTTGTTTTTTATGTATTAATATTTTCTCGTAGAATAATTAAATAAGTAACATGAATTGGTCGAATGGTTAAAAATGTATGTTTCTTCCTTAGAGGCCAGGGGTTCAAATCTAGTGTGGGGTAGGATAATTGTTATTATTTTATTGGTTTTATCCTTGGTAGTTTTTATTCTTCGTGAATGGGGGTAATTAGTTTTTGTTAATTTTGTTAATAATTGTAAATAAATTTAAAATAATGTAAATAATTTTCTTAGTTTTTATTTTATTTTAATTTCATTTTTTAATTTTGTTTTGTTTTTAATTATTCTCATATTGTTTAAAAAGAAAAAAAATAAATAAAAAGGGAAAATTAGAGAAAAGTATGTTGCAAGTTGCAGGTCCCATGCCGCTTGGGTGTCAAATCAAATTATCCATAGGGATATAAGCCATATCATTGTTAAATGTTGATCTCTTATGCAGGTGGAAGTTTTTCTTTTGCAGGCTCAAGAATCAGTGGTCCAGATTAACCCATAGGCTTGATTAATGGTTGTTGAGTGATGATTTTTAAACAACCATAAATTTCTCTACATGTGCTAGAATGAGTCTCGGCGTACCTTTTTGGAAAGGTATTGGATAAAGGAACACATTGGTACATGTCCCTAGGCCGAAAAAGTAATAGAAGACATCATAAAACACACAAATAGAAGATCATGAATTTAGAGGGAAAATTGGCCACACCAACTTCAAACAGTCATATCTGGAGCTAGGAGTGATGAAATCAAGCCCAGGAACACTCGATGGAAATATGGAGGAGAGACAAAAAGACCGAGATAACAAATTTTGGAAGATTAAGAGTAGAAAGGGTATAAAAATTCAAATCACAGGTGGAACTCAAATTCACATGAAGAACCAGACATACAAACTTCAAAGAATCATATATTGAGCTATAGGAAATGAAGTCGAGCTAGCAAGAGATCAAAGAAAATCTAAGACAGAGGAGAAGAATACCAAATGATATTATTCAACATCCCAAATCCAGAAACTCCAAGAAAGTCTTGAGGAATAGAAGATAACACTAATGGATAGAGTCAATGATTGTTTTTTAATGAATATAATTCATAAACTTCCCTAGGGAGAAAATGATCATTGATGATTATGTTTAGCCACTCCTTATAATTCTCACATGTTCATTTTTGAAATGTGATAAAAGAAATGGAAATAAAATGAAACAAACAATCATGAGAATTGAAGAGTCTCTCTCTTTTCTTGTAAAAGGGAACTCATAGCATAGAGAGATGACTTTTTCCCTTTGTAACAAAATATGGTATTGTTGCTTCTGAGTAATAAATATCATGAGGCATTTTGAATTCATAACTTTTTGCAAATGATTTTGGGACTATTCTACACTTGTATTTTTGGTTTACATTTTCTGGGTATTGATCATGTGAACTATTTATTTGCTTAGTATTTAGAATCCTTATGATGTTGTGATTTCTTATGAGTGCAGGAATGATGTTACATTTCTCTTTTTCAGCTATTTGATATGATTTATGTACTATTATTGTGCTAACATGTATGGGTTTTCACAAACTATTTTTGATGTCTTGATATTATCTTTCACTGTACTCAATATATTAGTTTTTCTCCTGAGATAGATTAGAAATAGTTAGATTATATTAGTTGTATTTTAGTTAGATTAGCCTTAGGATTAATAACTCTTTGTGGGGGAAGCCCATTCTCTTTCCCCTTTTATTATACAATTATGAGTGGCAGCAAGGCCCATATACTCATAGGAAATTCCATACCAAACGAGAGTAGGTACGATTGGGACCTGCCATCGGGCGTTCTCCCTCATCTACTTGACATAGCATTTAGACCTATCAACAAGTGGTTATATAATTTATGTACATATGAATTATCTCTTACTTATGACTCCAAATGATGTGATTGGAATCCATGTTGATGTGCATGCATGCTTTTATGAATGCTTAACTTAATGACAAATGAAATTCTAACATAGACACAATTAACAACTGGTGAAACGTATTTTAATATCTTGGCCTCACCATGGGTGTGCCTATGATGAGGGAAAGGAATATCTACTTGACAGATTCAAATCAAGAACCAAACATGATAATCATCAAACCGAATCATCCCTCATGCAAAAATAAAATAACTTGCACCACACACCTATGTACAAGGAACTAGGAATCTTTATGGTTTATGCAAAGTAAACCCCATTGCGAGGTTTCAACCAAGGATGTTTTTCATCATTGATGAACTCATGGGTTTTTGTTGGCATCATGAGGCACACCATGAAGGGGACACACCACATAAGATTGAATTTTTTCATATGCAGATACTCATTGTGATTAGTTTCATGAGCTATCGAAGCTCCTTGATGATGTCCATCAAGACATGAATGAGGTATGGAACATTGATATTCGATGTGACTGGGATTATATAATTTGGTGGTAAGTTTCAAAAAAGACATTTGAGGATGAAAAAGGTCAGGACACAACATTTCATTGGATGCCCCCAAAAATGCCCCTAATCATAGATAAAAAATCATTATGTTAACCCTCATTGGTTTCTAATAAAAAATAACAGATGAATGATGTTTCACATATTCCTTTGGATTATCAATTTATGCCATGAATTCTAGGATGGCCTCATCTGAAGGAAACTTAAAATCGAGAAAATCGTGTGAACTTGGAGAGTCAACAACTCAAGTGGGAGAGATAGGATTATCTTATTCCATATTAGTATGGAGTTTCTAACTAGAGTCATCAGACGTCAGCTAAATGCCATGATCAATTTCCAGGACCATGTCCCAATATGGAAAACATGAGCATAAAATCTCCTTCTTAGAAGCAGTTGAAAAATTAGGATATGATGCTACACAATTCACCTATGTTGGGGTAGAGCTCACTTGTATACTAGGAACATAAAATAGGGTATCATGGTTTAAAGGTGAATAACGATGGTGATTATCAGGTGAAATTTGATGTATGGTGACAATGCTTCCATTGTGAGGAAAAAACATTACTCAAAAAAGTGTAGAGACCACACCATTCATAGAATATACATAATCACACCTAAGAATCATATTGAAGTATAATGGTCCATTCACCACTATTATATCAACCATTATAGAATTCACACCTAACATAATAAGAAACTAAGGGAGAATCCCCAATGATTCACTAAGTCTTCTATCAAAAAACAACCATTGACTAGGAGATGACACAAGTTGGGGGGAACCAATAGCTTGTTAATCCAAGAAAGACAAAATGCTTGCGTAGGTTCCTTCATATAATATACATTGGTAGATGTATTTTGAATAATATTTAACCCTTATTTGGAAGGGAAAAAAAGAAGGAAGGAAAGGATCAACAAGACCATTCCAATCAAATGAAACACTCCTATGACTCAGAGGGACCATGCTTAAGGTGAGTGGGATTCCCCCTTGTTCATAAGGTTTTGAACTGACAATGAAGAAAACATGTGTGGTAGACACACCACTATTCGAAAGAGGATTAGAATTGACTGAAGATTGCATCAGTTTGACCACTTCATCAATTAATGGTTGAGTATATTATTGAGAAGCCAAAGGTGGTTCTGGAGTAGAAGATCCCTTAGACATGGACTAAACTCATTTTATCTATGGAATAAGAATATGTAGATGATTAAGGTTATCTTCCTTGCAAAGTGTACAAGGAAAATTAGACTTGTGTCTTACTCATTTATATTTCACAATAATATCAATACCCCTAGAATGAATGGCAGTGGCTCGTGTCTTCCCCCCCACATGACTTGCAGTGTCTGGTTTCTTTCCCATAGCATGAATTGTAGTGAAAAATGTTGATAAACGCATCGAGGGTCAGATAAAAAAATGTTCAATACTAGTTTTCCCTCAATCATTGACAATGAAAATATACATTTATAGCAAGTGGTGATAAGCTTATCGAGGGTCCACATAAAGATGAAAAATAGTAAGTTGCTCCCACTTCCCATAATAGGAGTTTGACATTATTTTATAAGAACCAACAGTTTTAATGTTCCTACTGAGTCCCAAATTAAATTTTGTTGATGGTCAAATTAATTATCAACAAAAAAGTTCCCTAAATGAATATTTTTCTGGAACATCGAAAGAATATTTGTGAAATATTTTCTTCAGAGATTTTTGAAGAGGTTTCAAAATGACTAATTTTTTGAATTCCTATGCACTTCCTACAAAGTCCCAATGTGCGAATTAAAAATTACTCATGGATCCACAAGAATATTCTCATAATACACTTTCACAAGTTTATGAAAAGGAATAGAAATAAAAAAAATTGAAACCTTTGATACACAATGTTTCCAAGATCCGATAAGTGAAGTAAAGCGCACTAAAGAGGACTATTTTCTAAGGCAATGAATTGAATAGAAAGGGACATGTTTACCCACCTCTGATCATCAAAGTTATTTTAATGAAAATTTAGTAGTTGGAGGTAGCATCTAAACCATAATATTTACAAAATTGGATTGAAATGGTTAATATTTCATTCTCTATAGATGCCTATACTCAGTCCTTGGTCTGAAAATTTGAACTCGGATGGTTGATTTCCTCATTTATGCATTATGTCTAAACATTCATCACTGTGAATGGCCATGCTTTGAAATTATTGTGTCTATTGGCATATTGAGTCACAAGGAGTGTAATTAGCATTTGTAAAAAAAAAATCATGCATATTCAACCTTGGTAAGTCATTTTAATTTAGCAGAATTATTCTAATGTCTCCTTTATGTAGGTTCGAAATGCTTCACCATCATTCCTTTTGATTAAATTATTATAAAGAGGATTTTCAAATGTTTCATGTCTAATTATATGAATGAATGGTCTCATAACAGGTACAATTCCACCAAGAAGAGACTCCACTCGACAGTCTCCAAAAATGCCAAAAGGAAAAGGAAAAGAGATAAGGGAAACATCCAGTCTAGTACCCGTAGAAGGAACATATACAACAAAGAACTTAGAGTTGATAATCATGGTTCCTTTGAAGAAGGCTTTTGTCCATTCAATCGTATACAAGGACATTGAGATAATGACCAAAACGAAATTTCCCTTTCTTGAATCGAACAAATTATTCATAAAAATATGGGATGAAGATTACCCTGAGTTGAGACCACATAGTGACCCTACTATTAGAGAGTCAGATGATAAGTTTTTCCCCAGCATTCAATGTTCTCAGTTGTAGTGAGGGCCTCATTGTTTCCTTGCATAGAATCACTAGAATGTTACTAGAGATGATAATAGAAATAAGTGTTTAATCAGTGATGAGCAAGGGCAATGTATAAGGAAATTTATTCCCTTGGAGATCAATAAATAATACAATATACTAGAACCAAAAGTGTTACTAAACACTTATTTTGTAACAATGTTTCATAAACAACATGATGTAGGAAAAATCTTGTCCATTTGGTAGAAAGTGGACAAGAAATACTTCAACTAGTCCTTATGATGATACAGTGTGATCGGTTTATGAGAACCCAACATGTCATCATGATCATGATATGAAAAAATTATGAAGAAAAACACTCATCGTGGTTTATTGAGACATGGATTCCATTGGCTCATACTGTCGACACTACTGGAAAGATGTTTAATTGGGGATATATTATCGCTAGGAAAATCAACAGTATAATTGAGCAAGCTCAAAACCCTAAGCTAGGTTAGGTTACTTCATCCCACATGGTTTCTTATTTTCTGGACACCATATGTGCCCAAATTTGTTTCGTTGAGATGAACCTAGGTTAGAATGTTATAGAGGCCCCTATTCATGTTTACTTTAGCATGTTGTCGGAAAATAGATACATGAAATATGATGCCATGATCTGCAGCTTAGTCTTGGCTTGTATATAAACTATTATTTTCCACTAAGAGTGTCCAAGGTTATATAACCAAGAAAAGGAAATTCTCTCACATATTGGTAACTGGTACATATAGAAAAAATACACATATCTCAAAATTTTCAAAGCAACAGGTCCCAAATCCTGGGGAAATTTCCTATCAAACTATTATGGTCCAAAAACTGGCCCCAACAGTTCCCAGATCTTATTCTTGGGGAAATATTTTATCAAACTATTCTTCAAGGATGTAATGCCTCTTTAATTAAGGATCCAAAAAAATGGTCCCAAATCCTAGAAAGGAAAGATACCCTTGGTCTCACAATTTTCAAAACCTTATCTTTAGTTGAAAGAATGGAGGTGATAAACCAAGGATTCATTATATAAAGGGAGGTAGAAGAAGATAGAAGAGTTAAAGAGATCCAATTGAAAGAGGAAGAAGAGCACCAAGCCACCCAAGAACAATATAATAGAGTACTCCACGAACAAGAGCTTCATCACAAGAATAAAGAGGACTTGCGGAGAAAGTGTGAAGAGGAGGCTACTCAATAAGAGATCGAATACAAATAAGATATGTATAAGAGGAGTAGAGAATAAAGGCCTTAACATGGATATTGGGTCACGAGAATGTCATATTTCACACTTTTTTTCCTTGACTTTTCACCATTTTCCATTTTCTCGTAAACTTGCATTAAGACCGTTTTAATGTTTATATGAGGGATTAGAATTATTATTTTCCAATGCATTTATTTTGTTATTTTAAGTGATTTTATGATTAAATATTAGAAAATTAATAGGTTCTCATTAAACTTTGAAATTTGGGTTAGTTTGGTGATGATTACAAGTCCAATTGGAGTTTGCAACAATGCTTAGTTTTACAACATATCTCAAAATTTGAGTTTGTTCTTCAACCATTGAAGATTTGTCATGGATTTGGATCATCATCAACTATCTTGGATATGGAAAGAATTTTGGACCATATACAAGATTAGTGTGATTTGTTTTGAATTATTAACAAAAATCTTGTAATCATTTACTAGTTGGTTTTTAGTTTTTACTCATTAGTAAATGGTTGTAACCACATGAGAAACAAGTGGATGTGAATTTATTAGTTGCTTATCTTCTTCTCAAATAAAACCCTTGTATAAATAAGCGTTCCTTATACATTCCAAGGGGATGACTCTTGGAGGAAATCTCCAATTCATGATGGAGTGAATAAAACATTTTAGGATATTCTCTTATATGGATTGTAAGTATGTAATTTTATTGTGTTTTATGATTTTAATAAATTATTTGATTCCATAATTTAACTCCCTACCATGAATTATTAGGATAAAGAGATCGCTCCATGAGAGCACGATGATTCTTTATTTTATTTATGTAATTTTATCTTGTAGTTAGCTTTATTCATTAAATTCAAGCATGCAATGTTTCTTTTCCACAAGAATGTTGTGATGGTTTAAATTGCTTTCTTTTACTTTTAATATTTGTTTTTTTTTAATTTACTTATTCTTTTACTTTATTTTCATGATTTTAAATTTTGTCCAAGTGTGTTAACGACCTATGTGGTTTGTTTCTAGAAATTTAGGAAGTTTTTAACCATGATACCTTGAAAGAGATGCAAATCCATCAAACTTGAATCTACGACTATGATATTTTTGGATTAGGTTTTATATTGCAATATTTATTTGATTTGGTTTTATGCTTGGTAAAGCTAAGGGAGTTGTTAAGTATTGACTCTTGGAAATGATTTATCGAACAAATAACATTTTGAATTTAGTAGGATTAGTTTAAATTCCTAGTCCTGCACATATAGTGCCAATGTCTCACAAGCTTACAAGCTCCCATTTTAATAATTTAATGATCAACAGATTAATAAATTAAATTTTTTGACATTTTTTGGTGCCATTGTTCGGGAGATGTTAATGGATTAGGCATTGGTAATTTTGTTTCCAGTCTTTCATTTTTTTCCCTTTTTATTTTTTCATATGATTTTTGGTTGTCCTCACATTCTAGATGTAGTGAGATAGTGATGGTAAGACACAAAGACAAACTCACTACAAAATTTTTGTAGTTTAAAATTATGACGCATTTTCTATAGTAAGTACAATATCTCACCGAGTCTAGAGTATTTTGGTACAACGTGTTTTCTTATAGTTTGATTCATGGAAAGGAAAAAATCTAACTCATGTCAGCAGATAACTTGGTGACAACATGGTCTTAGTAGCATGAAGGAATTCGAAAACATGATTATTTTTTCCTTGAAATTTTCTAACTAGGTTGTGTTCTATTTCTATAGATTTCATTCATTCCTTTCCATATTAAGGGTAGAGCGGTTTTCAATTATTTTAGTTTCATCTAGTGGTGCAGTAATAACCACCCCATCCACTAACCATTGGTAGGAATATATACAAGGGAAGGGATGGATCTAGAGGAGGATTTCAAAATAAGCATATGATATTTCCAAAGTACAATATAATGTAAGTCATCAAATTAATGAGCAAAAATCTTGCCCAATTTTTCATAATAGAGTGGCGATTTGTTATAAATTCATCGACTTACCATATGTTCTCTAAAATCAATATTTTAGATATACACAATATGTATTGGATATTTTTGAGGGGATGAACTCATAACATCACCATAGACACACTCACCAATAATCCCATATACCTAGATCACATTTTAGGATAAAATGGTCATTTTTGGATTTTTGTAGCAATTTGACTTCAAAACTCTCCTAAAAATAGAGTTGAGACAGTAAATATTTGAGGGAATAAAATTGATAATTTTTCAAACCTATTTCTAAGGGAGATATCCCTTGGAATATAATTTCTATCTCAATTTGAATCACTCAATTTGGATCGCAAACAAAAACGTTATGACCAAAACAGTGACTGGATGTAGAGTAGGAAGCTCATGAACATAGTTAGGACAATCACTTTTTGGATACCTAAATGGATAGATATTTAAAACATGTTTCTATGGTGTATTTTCATATGAATATAATTTACAACACAATATGAATCACTCAATTTTTATATCATACAAAACATTTATGCCCAAAATACTAACTGTCTATCCTAAATATGCATTCCTAATACTTTGTTTCCTAGTATGTCCCTTGGCATATTGTTGGTTGTGGAGCCTGATTATCTTCCTAATTCAGAGGTCTTTTTTTTCAGCCATGTTTATACCCCATGAAGACTTTACACCCTATAAGTATGTACACTCTTCCACACAGGGGAGTGCAGAGGGGGGTTACCCCCTCTACGGGGTCAAGTGGGCCCCCGAAGGAAAAATTGCTTTGTAAATGTATATTGTAATTTCATTGTAAATTTGGACCATTCATTATAAGGTCGTAGATCTGACGGTAGAAGTTATGTTAGGGTTTTTTCCCTAGAAGGAAACCCTATTTTGTGAGGGAAATGTATTGTGGCTTTGTATTATTGGGAATATTGTATTATGAGGGATGAGATTGTGAGAGAAAGAAGAGGAAGTTACAACGGGTTTGTTGTAGGTTGTATCCATTCATATGTTGGATAATAATAAAGGAAGGATCTAACAATTTCTCTGGTAGACGTAGCCCACACTGGGTGAACCATGTAAATTTGTGTCTCTATTGTATTGTGTATCTTGTGTGTTTTTTTTCCGCATTTGTTTTATTTTATTTCTCCACGGTCTTGTTTTTCTAACAAATATTTGACCCATAAATTCTTATTTTATTAAAAAATTGTTTCCATTGAAGATAATTACATGAATATAACTTAATCTCGAAGTGGAATATCTTCAATCCTACCTTTAACTAAAATGTTATGATCAAAATAGTGATTGTTGGTCTAGGTAGAAATTTGAAAACAACTCAGTCATGTAGGTTGTTCCTAAGAAGAGTTGGCATATCATATCATGGATTTTTTATTTTTTTTATATTGGAGATATCCCTCTGAACATAATTTTATTTGCATTTGAAATCACCTAAATCAGAAATTAAACAAAGACGTTATCATTCAAATACCACTGGGTAGTCTAGCTATCCAACACTCCTTAGAAGGTAAAAGTGCATTTCATTTTATTTCTCCTCCTTGGATTTTTTGCATAAGAACTACTTGTTGTTTATTTACATATTACACCTCTCCTTTTCCATGATCTCATGTTTTATTGTAGGAAAGTGCTAGTTGTTTTGAAGGTCCCAGGAGGATCAAGAAGGTAAATCTATGAACAAATGATTTTCAAGAACAATTTTGTTTTGAGAAGGGAATTTCATCCACATAAAAAGAATACCAAGTGAAAACCAAAGAGAAGTCACACCCACCATGCCATCACTACCAAAGAAATCCTTCCAGAATCCCATTATCCTCATGATATGCTTATTCTTTTTTCTTCCCTCGATCTTAACAATCCATCCATGTTGAAGTCCAAATTTCCATTTGTTTAGGTAGTCAAGCTTAAACTTTGCATATTACCACTACTAACAGAGGATGAATTCAACCCATTTTCCCATCACAAGTTTCCTTACTTTCCTGCCCCATCTCCATCCACCCCTAACCCATGAATAAAGTCACTCAGTTCACTTACAATGTTGAGTTACCTAATTGTCCTTTTTCTTTTCCCAAATAAAACTTGCTTGATATTGAACAAATTTCATTTATGGATTTTCAAATTATTTTGTTCTATGCTTGAGTTGGATGATGTGGTATTTCTTAAGGCCTTCCTTCCAACAAATCTTGTCCCATTGACATCAATACTTTATCTGTGATCAATGTTAGATAAATTTTATAGTGTCTTGGAGCTTGCATACATACATGGTAGGTTTCCTCACTGAAAACATTGGGAATACATCAATATCTCCTGACTATCAGATTCTACAGGGGACTTGACTTCAACACATCTATTTGTACCTTTCATAATGCACTAAGGTACCTTGACGCTCATTTTCATTATTGATGAGTTGTTCTGTGTTGATTAACGAAATTCATTAATGGTCATTAATCCAAAAAATTATCTCTATGTTCGACTTCAACAAAATTTATTCACATAGATGAAATTGTACATGATCGTTTACGGATGAAAACTATATGGATTCATAGAACTAATAATAACTTGCAATAGTGAATTAAAATAAATCTCTAGAGTTCAACATGTTTATATTATTTCCAACAATAAGAAGGTACTGAGGTTCCAATTTCAGATCTTATCCTCTATTACTTTAGTCAAGAGGAAGAAAGGAACATGATCTAGATCAAATTGTTTCACTTCAGATCCATGATCCAACACTAACAGGCAAAATATTCCTCCATTGTCACAATACCTTTCAGATGCATAACTCATGGAATTCTCAAGTAGGGGTAGGTATACTGTTTTCTAATAATTAATTAGTAATTCCTTGAAAAATAGAAGATATGTATTTGGAAAATTCCCATGCCTATATGATCTTTTCCCTTCCTTGTTTGGCAATTTTTTCCAAGGACGAAAAACAACTTCAGTTGGGGGAGGAAGAAATCCATACCTTGTGATACCACACTCTTATACCATCTTTTGATCCCATATAACATACTTTGTACCGTCATACAATGGTGATCAACACATTTCTCCCATATGCCTATTGTTGTCCTTGTAAAAACCCTCATTAATTTCTTATAACCCATCATTGGTTTTCATATTAGTGCTACTCCAAATTGGACTCTACCACTTTGATCTTGGAGGGTGTTCTACATGTTCGAGCCATGCTTCACTATCTCTCGGATGTTAAAATTATCAAATTATTCTCTCAAAAGGAGGCATTGTCAATTTTGGGATTTCTGGTAGCACTTCATTACTTTGCATATGGGCACCTTCTTAGAGTCAAATCATATATTTGGATTTTTTTTGGGATGGAATATGGATGGTTTTATTTTTTCTAAACTAGCCCTAAGCTAAACAAGGAACACAACATTCTTCAACCAAACCAAAAGTCAAACATAGCAATTTAAAATAGTAAAATCTACCTTGAGGGCATTTTTAGCATGTCATTTTCACGCCACTGAGGACAAATCAAGAAAAACGAAGAAATGCATTTTGTGCATAATATAAAAATTTGAGTGATTTGAAAGATAAAGTCTCTGAAAATGCATTAGGAGGAATAGGTGAGCAATTTTTTAAGACAATTTTGTAATTTTTACCATTGTGTGCAAGTAAGGTAGAAATTGCGTAGTTTTTCCCAACAACTCCTTTTTTCCATAAAAATGGAAATATAAAGTTATGATCAGATGAGAAATGATGAAATACGTTGTCTCCCTTTTGAAGAACTGAAGTTGTCCTTAAAATGATCCCAGGGTGTCCATTTTTGTGCACTTGGGCAACCTTGTCAAGTTTGGAAATATGGTAGAAATTGATTTGACATATATTGAAAATTGTGTATCCGTTGGCCATGAAATTTGGAGAGGAAATGCAATAAAGTAATATTAATAAACTCAACAAAATTCAAGTCAAACCAGATCATATTTTTTGAGAAATGATTCATCGTAACCTACTTCCTTTTTGTATGTTTCTTGAAAAATGTGAACTGAGTTTTGCTAAACTTTTGCATGCTAAAGAATCATGGTAATAGTAACATCCTCACCAAAATTCAATGCAAACCAGTTGGTAAATTTAGAGAAAAATGGTAAAATGCAACTTCATAATTTCGGTAGTAGTATAGAATTCCAGTAGCGATTCATTACTTTGCATACTTGCGCTACCTTAGAGAGAAATTTTCCATATGGGTTTTTTTCACATGTGTCATGATATGGTTTCATGTTGATGAAATCATTTCCAAGTTAAATAAATAAGGTTCTAGCTCATGATTGTTGTCACTGAAATTTCATTCGCAACATGGCACACAAATGGTTACATAAATATAGCAATGCCAACAACAATTAGTTCACCTGCAACACCAAAATGCATTTCTAAAGGCAAAAACTATACAATTGGGAAAAAATTGAAGTGCGCAAACTCACTACA
>SNQJ01S0221784.1:0-15010 GCA_010110895.2 Picea sitchensis
ACCCTGCATACGCAACCCTGTGCATACGTAACTCTGTTGTTATCTCCATTCTTACTGACTGTATTTTAAATTGGTTTATCAGATCAT
This sequence comes from Picea sitchensis, assembly GCA_010110895.2. Lineage (NCBI taxonomy): Eukaryota > Viridiplantae > Streptophyta > Pinopsida > Pinales > Pinaceae > Picea > Picea sitchensis. Next base: position 88 of record SNQJ01S0221784.1, read on the forward strand.
TGAATGCAGTCTCCAATCAATGTTATTCTATTAATTGTAATTATTTCTTAATTAAATCTTGCTTAATAATCTTTAATCATTTATCAGTTTAGGGGCGTTACACTCCAATATAACGGTCATGACTGACCACATATCCTCTGATAGGATCTCGTCCGTCAATCGATACTTATCCCTACATTGCCATTTCAGGATTTTGCAGATCGGGGTTTCGGGAATTGCGAGTGTGAGAGGACTCGCGCTTAGGTACCCCGGGTGCCGAAATGCCGAAATATCGAGATTTTAAGAGGATCATTCTTCCTTGTGAAGGATTACTAAGACTTGTGCCTTCAAATCCTTTTTCAGGTTCTTGGTAAGCTTTCCAAGAAGGGTGTCTCTATGGGGAGATCTATCCATGGTATTCCCTGAGACGGATAAGGGTATAGATTTCCCGAGAACAAACTTGAAGTCTGAATTAGATCAGTATACATATATATATCTATTTATAAAACATAAGCCATACGTAGTCTTTCCATTATAAGCATGCAACCACCACTTCTGGTCAAAATATCACACAGACAGTCTTATACTCAAACCATTCATAGATTGCACAGACTATGAACATACATGTCAGCATATAAATTTCAATATGAAAGATATAACACTTATCAGAAAAACACGAGAGATGATGCAACTGCCGAGAGGGGTGCTCGTTTCCACCCAACCATAGGCTCAGCGACTCCCAAAGGATTTACCACTAGCCAACCCCGAGCTGAGACCACGATGCTACGAGACTGAGTCTTTGTTTGCCAATGACAAAAAATGAAGATTACTCTCCTTCTTCTCTGCTATCACTCACTCTGTATTTCTCCAGAGTTGTCCTTTTCCTCTTTCCCTCGCGTCCCCCCTGAACGCATGCTCTTCCTGCCTTTTCTCCTTTTAGCAAGGTTGTGTGTGGCATAATCTTCCTCGCGGTGGTCAGGTCTGATGACTCTACGGATGGGTGGTTCACCCCCATCCCTCATTAATCATGAGGATCCCTTTACCTACCAACCTGGCGAGTCATTTAATTTGGGGCCAGCAAGCCGCTCTTGGTTCTCCAAGCCAATGAAGTCCAAATACGGTATTGGTTTTGGTGGAAGTTAACGCCACCATTCTAGGTGCCTTCCACCACCTTTCTTTAGCCATCATGGTCTCTGTTTCAGCACATCCCCTCTCAGCAGTCCTGCAATATATATGTATATATATTATTATTTACATTCATCAACCTTTTTCACAAGGTCCATTCACATCACACATTCACATTTCTGAGTTTGCCACAATACTTGGCCAGTATAGTTATTTTTACAGACTGGGGGAAACAGGGTGTTACAGCTTTGCACATACCACTAGGTCTGATTTTCGTTCGCCAATATCTATAAAAAAGAATTCTTTAATTCTTTGCAGGCCTACTTTAATCTCAGGGTAGTTACTTGTAAATGAGAAGTACTTGCAAAATTGACCTGCCAACGTTTTCCAGTCGTTGGTCTGTCTTATGGTTTCTTCATGCATGTACCAAGATTTCATAATTGAACCTAGTGAATTGGGAAATACTTGAACCCACAATCAAGATGGTATTTCTACAACTTTCCACTGTCTCACGCACTATTCAATATGTTCTTTAGGATCAGACTATCCATTAAAACATTGCACAACTTGGAAATTCGCCTGCATCTCTGATTCCAGTTTCAAGTTATTTTGAAATCTATATCGGATGACTTGCTTCACATCATCCTAGTTCTCAACTAAGGCTTTTTGATTAGTCCAACATCTAGCAGGGGTGTCCTAGAGGGATAAATACAACACTAAGATCCTTTGATCCTCCACTATCTTGTATTCCATGCTGACCAAAAAATTGCCATGTTCTGGGGTACCATCATATATCGGGTGCTCTCTAACCTTAGTTCCAACCCATCTGCTTGCTCTGACATTTGCGCATATTCTTGAAAATATTTCATATGAACTTTTCTCCCAACTGTCAAATTCCAGTTATGAATCTTCGTCCTTTGATTGTATGCTCCTCCAACTTACTAATCCATCAACAATAGGATTTATGTATTCTTCTCTCGTTCTTGTTGTTATAGTGTACAATTGATCCAAGTCTTCTCCCTGCATATTGTTTTATGTTGGCTCTATGTATGGAGGGCCTACATACAGATCCAAGGGTTGAACTACTTTTATTCCATCTGCCTCAAATGTCATAGTGTCTTTCTTTAGGTCAATCACCACATAGTTGTTGTAAGCCCAATCAATACCAAGTAGTGCAGAATAAGGATCCTTATTCTCCATGATTTTGATCACCTCAAAATCATCTACAATGTTCACTCGGGCAACTTATATTTCCACATTCTCCAGTCTTCCTATTGGGAAAACACAATATTGATTGGCCATTCTTAGTTGGATTGGGGAATATGTCAACTAAGGTTTTCCTAAAGCTTCCCAAGTCTTTTTAGGAAGTATATTAACATCATATACTAGATCTAACATAACATCCTTAATCTCAAATTCATCTAGTTGGGCTGCTAATCTAAACTCTTTTCTATTTCATACTTTCCTTCTCTACACTCTCTTAGTATTCTTGTTAGGAAGATTAGTCCTTATTCTTTTTTCTGGAGATTCTTCATTTTTTAGAACTAGGTACAATGCATTTCTCAACTTCTTTGTCAACTGGTCATTCGCAAGAATATCATAAAATAACTAAAACCAAAGTTCAACTACATTTTGTGGCTGCTTAGGTTGTCTCATCGAGAGTATAGGGTTTCTAGGTGTAGGGGGTAAAGAAGGGACTTGTGTGATCCTAGGGTAAATGATAGCATGAGAGGGTTTCTCTTGCATCTCTGGGCCAGGGATATTCTGAAATAATTCTATGGAATTTTTAAAGAATATCTTATGTTTCATAGGATCGTACATGTCCTCCTTAGGCAGTGCTTTATGGATCTGAGGTAAATTATCAACATCTGCGCAAGTTTTTCCCCTCCTCGAGTAACGATATTAAGGTTGGGAGGTTTTCCTCTAATAAATCTCTTTATCTATGAAATGATGATATTAGTTTCTCGTTTACGTACTTGATATTCCCATTTTGCAATTAGTTTTGTGCAGTCTTCAGTTGCATGCCCATTGGTCCTGCAGTGAGAGCACCATGGTCGCCTCATATGAGGATAGTCTCTAGCCATATGGCCTTGCTCATCACAGTTGTAGCATATACTTGTCCTCTTCCCTTGGTCCTTCCTCCTCTGAGGTCTACTCCATCTCCACCTCGAGATCTTCCTGGTCCCTGAGGGGTTTCATTCACCCTGAATGATGTTCGATCCAGTCTATCTGCAAGTGCATCCAACACTCTACACTGATTGGTAGCATGTGTGGTAGATGTGCAAAACTCACAGTCTATGTGTTCGGTACTTTTGAATACTTCTAAATAATGTTGTATTGTCTTGGCCCATGCCCATGGATTCAAAGAATATCGCAATACTCAACTGATGGTGTTGCTTGAGCTCTTGGAAAGGAATGGTATGGGGTTGGGGTATGGAATGGTAAATTTGAGGATACTTGCACAACCCTTCCCGTGGGTCCTGGTGAGGGTCCCATTGGATTCTCAGGAGGTCCCAATCCCCCCATTTGTGAACATTCATTCACCATATGTCCTTCTGTGTAACATCCACTACACCATACCTGTGGTCGTCCTAGTCTGGGTATTGTTGGCCCTTGACCAAGTTTTGGGGAACCTTCGTCGTATTTGACCATTTTTGGGACTTCGACAGGTTGGTCAAAGACAAAGCGCCATGCGAAGTGAAGATCGTGGGATCTCACCCCTTTTTGTGAGATTTTTGGGGCTAGGGTTTATGTAACAGTTATGGGATGTCGCCCCATGGGTTTACCCATGTTTAGGCCCCATTTGTAATGTATAAATAGATATCTAGGCGATGTAAGAAGAGACAAAAGAGAGAACTATTAGACTCATCTTAGTGCAAAGATAAAGGCTTTGTGCATACTATGTGTTAAGAATTGCAGAGATAAGTGCAAGTGATTGTAATAAGCTTGTGTGCAGACTGTGTAAGAAGGCTTTGTGATGTGGCCTAACCCGGGGAAGGAAGATTTGGTGAGGTTCCCGCAGATCTCCTGTCTTATGCGGAGTTGGTATTGTGGCTCTGTGCATTGAAAGAAGATAATAAAGAAGACAAAGAGTTGGTGGATGTAGCCCCACGTTGGGGATGAACCACGCATATCCTATGTTGTGATTTTTTTATGTCGTTAATGTGATTTATGCTTAGTGATGAATATTTACGTATGTTAGATGCATCTGATATAGAATCTTAGTGCTTAATAACTTGAATGAATGCTAGATCTATTGATGCTATGTGCTAAATGGTCAGATATTCTTAGATCTTGTTGAATACTTCGTTTTTCTGTAATTAGGGTTTTACTTGTGATGTGAATAAAGGATTAAATACTAATGAATATTAACTGCTAAGTTATCTATTAAAGCATTGTGATCACAGATATGTGTCCTAGTTGGGTTGTAGACACTTGAGTCCTGCAACCCCCCCTGCCTTTACCTTGGGTGAGACTTCATCTGCTTCACAGGTGTTTCCGAAAGGGTCGGTAGTTAGGGTTTTGTTGGTGCATTGTTGAAGCATTGGACCCTGGGTCTGCCCCTGTGCCAACAAATGGTTCTATTGCTACGACCTGAAACTGTGATTGTTGGGAACTGAGGAAAAGAGAAATCTTTGTGCATAGACATGTTGTTGTAGTGCGCAGTAATCTACTTGACTCGTGAAGCTCGGTGCTAAGAAGGGAATCATATCTAAAAAAGAGGTATTATCTTAAGGCTTTGTGCTTTGATAAAGGTAAGATAAGTGGAAATTTTCATTTCGAAGGAATGGATCTAGGTATATTTGATAAATTTTGTCCTATTTTGAAAACTAGGGCACAACTAGAAGAAAGAAGATATGATATGAATAGATCTGATAAAAATAGTGAAAGATATGTTATTCTTATGCATAGAAATAATTGTTGGACTAACAAGTGGATGCAGGATCCTAGAAAGAATTTTTTGCAGGTCCATCACTATGATTCTAGTGCGCAGTACAGGAAAGGTTGGGGATCATTTAAGAGAAAGAGAGGATTGAGTCTTTGTTATAGTTGTAGAAGACCGAGACATCTTGCTAAGGAATGCCCTGGTAGAAGTCCTATTTTCCTTTGTTGTAAAGCTACTGAACATGAAGTTTTGGATTTCCCTAGAATGCTTGCTAAAGTTGAAAAGATGAATATGAGACAAAAAAATCATGAGGAAGGCCAAGAGACTAAGAATATGCTAAAAAACTAGGAATAATAAGAGGCTATATTATTGCAGATGAAATAAACAATGAATGATCACAAAGATACAAGTTTATCATATACCTTAAAAGAGAAAGAGTGCATAGAAGCAAGAATAGGAGACTTCGACATAGACTGTGTATTGGATGCAGAAACACAGGTGAACATTATGACAGAAAGTACTTTGGAAATCTTAGGAAATCCTGTTAAGGTTCCTTCACTTGGAAGAATAGGATTGCTTAAAGGAAAGTTGATAACCTTATGTGGAATACTTTCCCATGTACCTATGGTTGCTCATGGAACATCGAGATAAGAAGAATTTAAGGTCATTAAGTTTGTTGGGAACAATGCTCCTTTTGCACTTTTGTTAGGAAAGACTTGGATTGAGAGAGATCAGATCCGAAGGAGAGAAGAAGAGGAAGCTATAGAATAGAAAAAGAATGAATTAAGGGATTTCAGGGCTAAGAGAATAATGCACTTAATAAAAGAACAAGAGGACAAGTCGAAGCAACCAAGGGCTAGACACCTAGTTGTTCAAGTTAAAAGAATGCAAGGAGGCTTAAAGAACTTATCCATGCAAAAGAGAAGAGCACCTACTCTAGAAACAGTAAGAGAAGAAGTATTATCCTTGAACTTTGGAAGAGACCCTCAACAGTGCGAAGTTACTATGCTAAGAAAGAATAACAACCAAAATGGAAAGAGGAATCTAGAGACGCGGATCATAGGAAAGAAAGCTAGAAATCTCAATAAGAAAAAATAAAAGCTAGAAAAATTGCAGGAGGTTCCAGAGAAGACTTCATAGAAGGAAGGCTTGCAGAACTTAAACCTCTCCGGAATAGTAGAACAACATCGACTGGAACTTCACCACGATGAAGCAATATGACCGTTGGAGGCATCCTAACCATTAGAACAATGCTCCAGAAGGGATAGAAACGTAGTTATTGTCGAAACGTTCACCATTGGACCATTGGGACCATGCCATAATGGATGGAATTGTATTGATTGAGGCATTCATGCCCGTTGGAGGAGTATATTATGATGTTATCTATTTATCCCGTCGAATGTTTCACTGAGTAAACTTTCATGAATTGTGATTATACGAGCCCACTGAGAACTAATTTCTTTCACACAGTTTTTATTGTAACCTCGCCATCCATTCTACTACCTTGACTGTTTGCTCACTGACCTGAGATATCTGATCTCGAGCGACCTTAGCGCAGTAGAATTTTTTTTCAAAGAAATCCTAATAGATGTCACGGCTAAGAAGGTCCTCTCCATAGGAGTACAGGACTCATCGACGAGAGGAGTGCAAGCATCCCCATCAACTTCACATCGATCTGGGCCCTCCCGATCTGTGGAAAAGAAGAAAACTAGGCATCGCAATGATTTGGAAAATGAGAAGCTCATCCCATGAATATTTCCCAACTATATCCCGCCTCTAGCTGGTGTGGTTAGTTGTGATAGCGTCCTGAGGGACTTCGACTACACATTGATTACTGCGTACCTCCCGAAGGGGATACACATAGTTGGACTACAGTTACGACAGATTATGATGATGAAGATCGGTGAATTCAACTTAGGCTACTACACGAACTATGGAATTCTCACACCACACAAGTACTTGACCAAGAAAACAGAGAAGAAGTTGAAGATAATCCCCCAGTCGTGGACTATGGACATCGCGAGGTCCACCATTATTAATGTGATGAATATCCCACACTTTGGAAGACATCAGGAGGTTAATGCATGTGTTAAACTCCACCTGTCATGCTACCATGGTAGTTACCTGTGGTTGGATCGACGCATCATAGTATATCCGATGTTGATCCATCAGATCACTGGATTAAGCATGCAAGGACCAAATCCCCAGGATTTTTACCCAGGGAAGGCTTAAGATCACGCCCTCGCACAACGCATAAAAGAAACCTACGGGGATGTGGAGAAAGGGAAGCAGGGCTACAAGGTAGCCTCCATCCAAAATGGCGTAGCGTGCCTAGCTTGCTAGATGATCACTGGTAAGATCGTTAGGAAGAATAAGCCAACGTAGGTCATGGGGTTTGTCGTTGACCTCGTAGGAAAATGCGTCAAAGGGATGCAAATGAACTAGGTGAGCTACCTCGTCAACCAGTTAGAATAGGACAGTCGCGAAGCTCAGGATCAGGGCTACAAGTTCCATTTCAGTTGGCTACTGGTTCTCATTGTCTTCATTTCTTGGGAGATTCTGGAAGGATTGACCTTCCCTGAAATTGAGTCATATGAACCACTAGCTGCAAATTTCACTATGCTATGGTATTAGAGCGACATGGAGAAGCAATGGCAGTCAAACGCGGTGTTCCACACCTATTATCTACAGATGAAGAAGGCCTTTGAATCCTTCCCTCGCATGATGCCAAACACCCTGCACAGGTTCGGGCCACTTGTGAAGTTCCACGCAGACAAGCACTTCATCTATATCATTGCGCCTGGAGATAAGAAAAAGGAAGTGCTCTAGTCCTATTACAAACTCGAAGAGGAGGACATGGAATAAATAACCAAGAAATGGCCTAGAGAATTCCTTGTACTAGTTGACTAGAAAAAACTCTCTGAACCTGACCTCATCAGAATTCATGTAGTCACTCATGAAGAATATGATGCACCCAGCAGCAACAGGAAGAAAAATAAGGAAGAGGTACATGAATTGAGCAACACATCAAAGGAAACTACACCAGATTCACCTGAAGGGGAGGAGGTGATAAATTAGACAAAGAAGAGGATGAAGGGGAAGAATACAAGCAGAAGCAAGGCAAAGTAACACCGCCTAAAGATCCATTGACAGTGACAAAAACATCCAAGAAAAGAAAGGGTTCCCCGACGAAACCTTCATCGTGGAAGAATTAAAAAGCTAATAAACCTCCATTCCACACTATGCTCATAGTGTATGACATTGACCTTATCATTTCCGCTATATCCGATACCTCAAAGGAAAGTTTGCAGTGAAGTGAAGCCAAACATGAGACAATTTTTGACAGGATTGAGGTAGATCTCAAAGGGCTACAATAGGATCTTTATTCGATCCACGCAGTATCTACTGTGCCATTCTCAGTAGGGGACACAAAAGTAGGAGATGAGTCTGCCCAGTTATTCAGATTAGCAGACTCGACCAAGGCTCACCTTCGTTGGGTCTAGGAGGAAAAGGAGAAAGTCACAGAGGCATTAAAGAAAACAAAAGAAGAATCCATAGAGAAATGTCAGGTTGTGCAACAAGAAAAAGATGACCTCCAGGTGAAGTTTGCATAGGATAAAGCGCATATCTAGAAGGAGAAAGAACAATTGCTTGCAGAGAAGATGGGAGTTAAAGAAGCAGTCCCCAGAGCACTTTTCTCTGTGACAGGCCTAACACAGATGGAAGAAGAAACCGTTGAGAGCTAGGTGGGGAAGCTCGTGAATCCATTCAATAGCTTCAAGCAAGAGTGGCAGAACTGGAACTTCAATCCATGTGAAGTACTCTGCAAGAAGTGCGATATCAGAGGGAATAAACTGCTCAGACAATAGTAGAAAGAATCAAGGCATTGGACTTAGAATTCAAGCAATTTAGCAGTTGAAGTGTGCAGACCTATGAGTGCCTTGCAGAGGACCCAGAACTAAGAACATTGGAGGCACAATTCTAGGAGGTAGAACAACAAGCAGTGATAGTACAAGCACAGTTGAGGCTATTGTCAGTAGTCGAGAGGATGAAAAGGTCCCAGGAACAATGCATCATTCAAAAACATATCCATGCCATCTAGATTAAAGTCATGGAAGTGACCCAGAGGCTACATCTAGTGTAGGATGAAGCCTGCACACTTTTTGAGGAGATTGAGGGACAAGGTGCACAACTAGAACAAGTAGTCACCATAGTGAAACAATGATTGGAAGGACCGGTGATCGATAAATTTATTCAGGAGTTCGCCGAGCAGGAGGCTTTAACAAAGCAGTAGGTCGAAGCAACTCGAGCCAATCTCGAGGCCTTCGAAGTAGAATTTCCCAAATCAAAGTGACTCGTGACGAGTCACAGGTGAGAGTTGGGGGCATGTTGGTCCTCGAAAAAGTTTTTGAGAACCTTGGTCATGTTTGACCATTTTTGGGACTTCGACAGGCTGGTCAAAGACGAAGAACCATGAGAAGCGGAGATCACGGGATATCGCCTCCTTTTGTGAGCTTTTTGGGTTTAGTATTTATGTAATGGGTATGGGATGTCAGCCCATGCGTTTACCCATGTTTAGGCCCCATTTGTAATTTATAAATAGATTTCTAGGTGATGTAAGAAGGGACAGAAGAGAGACCTAGTAGAATCGGCTTAGTGCAGAGCTAGAGGCTTTGTGCATACTATGTGTTAAAACTTGCAGAGCTAAGTGCAAGTGATTGTAAGAAGCTTGTGTGTAGACTGTCTAAGAAGGATTTGTGTTGTGACCTAACTGCGAGGTGTGCATAGATATCATGTCCTATATGGACTTGGTATTCTGGCTCTCTTCATTGAAAGAATATAATAAAGAAGATCAAGAGTTGGTGGACGTAGCCCCACACTAGGGGTGAACCCCATATATCTTGTGTTGTGATTGCTTTATGTCATTAATGTGATTTATGATTAGTGATTAATATTTATGTATGTTATATGCATCTGATATAGTATCTTAGTGATTAATAACTTGTATGAATGCTAGATATGTTGATGCTATGTGTTAAATGGTCAGATATGCTTAGATCTTGTTGACTAATGTGTTGTTCTCTAATTAGGGTTTTACCTGCAATGTGAATAAAGGATTAAAGAATAATGAATATTAACTACTAAGTGTTCTGTTAAAGAATTGTAATCACAGATCTGTGTCCCATATAGGTTGTAGACACTTGAGTCCTACAACCCCCCCTGCCTCTACCTCGGGTGAGACTTCATGTGCTTCGCAGGTGTTTCCGAAAGGGTCGGTAGTTAGGGTTTTGTTGGTGCATTGTTGAAGCGTTGAACCTTGGGTCTGCCCCTGTGCCAACAAGTATCGTCAATTATTGAATATTCTCTATAAGTGCTGATATTTTCCCTTGTAGTTGTGTCAAATTGCATCTGTTGGGGGTCTGGTCACTCTCAGGCTCCCCGAATATCCTTCCATGGCTTCAATCTTCATTGATTGTTCCAAGGCATATGTCAAAGTGGATGTTTGTTGTTGTGTTAGCGGAATCCATGTTAGAGGTAGCAATCCCTGGATATACCATTCTCTTTGATGTTTTTCATGGATCGGATGTGCTAACCTCCCTATAGAATCTTTAAACTTCTGGCTATATTCCCAGGATGATTCACCTTCCCTTTATTTAATTTTGTGTAACTTAGACAAAGCTTGTTGTTCTGATTGAGGTAGATTATACTCCACTATGAAATTCATCCATACCTGGTCAAGTGTGCACGCTTGACCTTGCACTCCTGGTACTCATGGCTCAATGGCCTTCATGTACCATTTGAGAGCATGGGATCTCAAATTTGTCTGGAACTCAACCAATTTATTTGCATCCAGAGTCCCTCTGGACCTCCATATTTCTTCACATAAGAACCAATGCTTCTCAACATCCTCGTCTCCCTTACCCAAGAATTCTGGGTATCAAGTAATCGAACCTACCACATTACCATCCATTGTTGATCTTACTATTCCTACCAAGATAAAACCTAACGGTCTTGGTTGTGATCTACCAGGGGATCTCAATATCCTCCCAGTATTCACGCTTCCCATTTGTGACTGACTAACTGATTGTATTAGGTTATCATGTGCCTAAAAATGAGTTCGTATGCGAAATTTATGACCCCGGGAAGATGAGGTACCAACTTACCCATTGAGGCCCACACAACATTTGGTGTTTCATCTCCTAGGGTTAGGTTTTTGGATGTCTATGCTCTTGGAATTCATGGGTAATGTTAAAAATGCCTTTGGAGCCTCATTGTAATCATTCTTCTCAGATAGATTCATGTAGCAGCCACATCTCTTCTCAGATATAGATACCACCATTTAAGCAAGTTGCTTTCAGTTCTCCAGTTTTACAGTTTTAGCCTATTTTATTTATTCAATAGAATTTATTGTTCATTGGATATCTATTGTTGTTCTCAGTATCTTTGTTTTATTGTATTTAGTCTATTACTCATTTTTGTTCCGCTCATAAAACTGGATCAGTTATTATGTTTTCACTGTTACAAGGTTGATTCTTAGTGTTTTTGCTTGACTTTGATTCATGAAAATTATAATGATTATATAATATTACATTTTCTTATTGTGTTTCATAAAGTTGATGTTAACATTTCTCATCTATCTATTTTCATTCTTACTAATTCTATTATTTGAATTTAAAATCAAGTTATTCTCTTATGATTTTAATCTACATGATTTAAATTGGTTAGCATATGTTGTGTATTCTTTATTTGTGAAATGTCTTTCATTAGTTGAGTATTATAACAAATATGTTCATCGATGTAATAGAATCGGGAGAAGTTTTTTTTTTCTTTTTGGATTTGATTGATTAATTTTTTATTTCGTATGGATAAATTTATATGATTTCCATCAAATGAAGGAGTATTTGTAAATCTTCTTTGTAAATATAATTAACTTACAATTAGTTACAAGTAACAAAAATTAGCTCTAATTAGTTATTTGTAAATATACTCGATAGGAAACATCAAAGATATTTAATGATTCCCTCTCATAAGAGAAGGAATTATCTAGCTAAAGAAGGATTAAAACATGTCGGAAGCAGCCACACCAAACGACTAAGGTTAAACTCAAGAAATTTCGATCGGGTTATTTCCCTTACGACAAGTGGTCATTTTTGCTCATCAACACATTTCTAACCTTTCCATCTTTCCACTGCAGCTTGATTCTTCCATGTCGTGTGATTTTGGTTGGCCAATCATCTCCTAGGAAGACATGACCATCACACCTTTCATATGCATAGAACCACTCCCTATGAGGAGACTTACAAAAAGAGACACTTGAGTCGATGAACCATAGCTCACTTTTTTAATGTGTACTTATAGAATCCAAATACACATCCCCTCCTTCTTCCGAGGATAACTTCCCTTCCATGAAATTAGTATAATCTATCATTCTACCTCTCTCAACACTTCTTGATCTATAGTTATTCTTAAAATTCCCTAGTTTACAACAATTCCAACATACTTTCTTTAAACGCTCCCCTAGAGATTTGGACCTACTTTTAGATTTACATTTCTCTCAAGTAAACTTATTTTTTCTTTCTTTGGAATGGCCCCTTACTGTTAGGGAATCTATGTTATGCTCTCTCATTGATTTTCTTCTCATTTTCTTTGATAACAAAGATGCAACTACATTCTCAAACTTTAATGCCGACTATTGATTTGTACTGCTTGTTGTTACAACCAAATTATACCAAGAGTCTGGTAGAGAACATAACAAGGTAATACACTTATATACTTCCTCCAAGTTAATATCAATATAAGTAAATTGACTTACTTGTGTATTGAAATGATTTATATGTTTTGTCATAGAGTGTCCATCTAGCATCCTAATATGAAGGAACTTCTTTCACAGAAACAACTTAACTTTGACTGATACAAGTTCCCTAATTTTTCCAAGAACTTCTTTGCAGTTTCTTCTCCAAAGATGTTCAACAATATTGAATCTGATAGAAAAGGTGAATATTACTCCTCGCCTTTCTTTCTAACTTTTACCAATCTACTTTTGACAAAGAAACTATCTATAGCCACCCATTGTTCCTTATCCACTAGAAAATCCTCCATCTTGGGCTTCCACAACTCAATTTTTTGTCCATTGAACTTCTTGATCTCTGCTTTGTAAGTGTGTGCCATTCTTTCAATACAAAAAAAAATAAAATCACCACTACATAGCTCCCACTAAAGTCAAACCCTCGAAATCTTGCACTCAAACACAATACACAAATATTTTACCGTGGAAAATCAAGATTAGTGGAGCTTCTCCTCTCCTTTTTCTTTTTATTTATTTTTTGTCATATTTTTCATCCATATACAATGCAATATATGGAGAGATTTTCTCCAATCACGAATACCCTATTTGCTAAACCTGAATTAAATTACAATGAACATAAATTGTTTTCTAATAAAGAAAATTGTTACTAAAAAACCATCGACCAAAAAACCATTATTGGAAAACCATCAACCAAAAAACCATTACTCGAAAACAGGCCAGCAAGTAAAAGCCACAACACTGTTGAGATAAATTGTCCATGAATCCATAGATAAGTCATAAAATGTCTTCTTCTTTTTTTCATTTTTTTAATGAATCTCATTCTTTTAGATTTACTAATGGCCCTAAAATTGTCCATCCCTTTAGGAGTAGAACATGGAGTAAACAAGCCACAAGTATTTGGAAATTCTATGGTTGTAAGTGGATGAAAAGACAATATACTTTGAAATTTGTTTCTCTTCTTCTTTTGATCGAATAAATCTTTGATAGGTTTATAGGTGAGTAGCATTTGTTTTCATTATATATATATATATATATATATATATAGAGAGAGAGAGAGAGAGAGAGAGAGGTTATAAAATTAATGATATGCGAAAGGAAAACTTGCATCTCACAATGAAACTCTAGAAAATAATTGAAGAACTGAATGGTCACATCTCGCAATATCTTCATCAACTTTTGTGAACACTTGTGAAAACTTATCAACATATGTATTAGTTTTATAAATAAAGTTAATTTTTTTTAAATGTAGAAAAAGAAAAATGCAATGTGTAATGAAATATCCCATTACACTTTTAAAAGTTGGTACAAAAAAGAGATACATTTTCATATAAGACAAAAACCATGACCGAAATATGTATGTGAGTTTGAAGAGGCAAAAAAAAATATCGTCTTGTTGTTGTTCAAATACAACTTGGGTGTTATTGCGTATTATTTATTGGGGAATCATGGAAGAAACCATTTTGCAGAAAAAAAAATGTCAAATCAAAATTTAAGGAAAAAATTTGGTGTGATAAAGAGTTAGAGGAAAAAAGAAAATTAAAGTATTATAAAGATGTAATCAACCCTAATCTAGAAGATCAAAATGATCTATCTATTTTGCGAAGTGTAAAGAAAAAAATAAGCATTCCTAAGATAAGAACAAATTCTCACGAGCTCCATAGTGAAACTGGGCATTGGTCAATTCCTAAAACACCATGGGATGAAGAGGTGTGTCACCTTTGTGACACTAAGAAGGATTGAATGAAAAAACACTTTCTCTTAGTTGTCCGATATACTATGTTAAGATTTCATTTTTCAAAATGACAGTCCACACCAACCTTCAACTCAACAAAGGAAGTGTGGTGATCTTGGGAAGCTTCTCTTAATGCTTTTGAGGCGCAGAAACAAAATTCTAAAAAAATCTAAGTGATAATAACTTACCCTCTTAAGGTCAGACCAATTAGGTCTTAGTGGAGGTTAATCATCATCATCATCATCATCATTCTCTACAGAAATATATGTTGTAACAAATAACATTGAAATTTAGTTTACGAGATATAAAAATAACATCAACTTCATAAGTTTCAATTCAATTAAACGGCTTAGCAAACTTATTAAACACAATACCATCCTTGTAAGGCCTTGCA
>SNQJ01S0221785.1:0-15010 GCA_010110895.2 Picea sitchensis
CAAGGAGTGCGCAGGCTAAGGAAAGTCTCAGTTGTGAATCTGAGCGAAGCATTGAAGGACTGCTACTGCAGGTGTGTGCAGAGTCGAAAGAACTCAACACTTGGAAGTGTTCGAGGATTGCCGCAAGGAGTGCGCGCAAGGGTCTTCTCGAAGACTCAGAATTGTGTGAAGCTCAGGAAGGACAAGGCTTTCGAGCTCGTCGAAGAGAAACACAGGGAGGTTGTGCCGTGGGAGTGTTTGAACAGGTGTTGTAAAGTTACGCGTAGGAGGACCAGTTTTCACAGAGGAATACTGGGTTCACCTGTAGAAAACATCAAAGAGGAAGAGATCGACGATTAGGATCTTGTGGAGAAGATTTGCAAAATCCTGTCAGCCGTTGGATCTGCCAAAGAAGCGAGGAGGTTACAGCCACGTTCAGAGTTCAAGCTCTAGGGGTCATGAGCCGTTGGATCGTTGATCAGTTACCCGTCAGCCGTCCGATCTGACAGGAGTTGCACAGGGTTTAACCCTCGTGAGCAGAGTAAGAACCCCGAGAAGCATCGGGATATCGAGGCGTCGGGGTTTAGGAAATCGAGAGTCACGAGAGCAGAAGATCATGAATTTTCATGGTAAAAGTCCTAGAAAGGATCAGAGCCGTCCATTTGTGGAGACGCGTGGCGGACATCGAGGCGTCGGGAGTCAGGATATCGGTATTCCTGTGGACAGGAGATCGGGTAAGTCCACCTTGAAAACCCCGACACAAAATTGGGTCGTCCATTTGAGAGAGGATGCGTGTCACGTGATCGTCCATTCCGGAGATCTGAGCATTAGACATCGGGATATCGGCGCTCGGGAAATCGGAGTTCCTGAGGTCGTGAAAGTCGGGACATCAGAAGTTTCGAAATCCCGAGAGTTAACCAGGACCGTCCATCAGAGGAGGACGCGCGGCAGAAATTGGAGCCATCGGGGAAAATCCCGACAGGAAGTCATCTATCGGCATTTGGGTCATCGGGATATTGGGAATCCTGGTGACCAGTTGTTTATGCAATTCGGAATCGCGAAGTCTGAAACCCCGATAAGGAGGGAAGCACCATTGTGGTCCAGTTGTCAGCATAGCGGAGAACCGGGATTCGAAAGATCAGTAGTCCCGTGGGCAAATGTTTTTCGATATTTGAAACCCTGAAGTCCCGAGGGAGATCTAGAGCCGTTGGTCTCATAGGCAATCTCGACCGTTGATCAGGCTAAAGACGGACAAGAGTTCCTAGTTGACGTCACGTCGGGAAATCGGGATTCGAGGGATCGTGAATCCTGAGAACGAGTGTATTTGGACATTGGAAAGTCTGAAACCCCGATGGGAGGTATGACTGCAGTCATATAAGGGGAGGTCGCGTGGACCAAAGGTCTAGTCCGGAGGGACTAATGGAAATTGGAGCACATCGGGATTTCAAAGTCCAAAATCCCGAAAGAAGATAAGGCTGCGGTCTTATGAATTCTGGTCATATGGGCCAGGATTCTAGCCAGGAGGGATAACGCGTAAAAGGCGCATCAACAAATCTATTCATCGGATATCGGGGATTCAAGAGGTAAATAACTCTCAACGTCGGGGACCACAAAACCCCGAAACCCGATCCTCTATTTTTCTGTTGTCGAAGAGAACATTGACTGGCCTAAAGACTGTAAAGTGCCGAAAAGACCTGTGGGTCCATTTCGAAGGAGATTCCAGTGGGAATCAGAAGAGCCATTCCGGCTTGAGGGATAAAATTGAATGATCCTTAAGACTGGGAGGTCAGGCGCGGGACCTGCTGAGGTAGGTGCCCGGGTGGACGCCATCAATTTT
This sequence comes from Picea sitchensis, assembly GCA_010110895.2. Lineage (NCBI taxonomy): Eukaryota > Viridiplantae > Streptophyta > Pinopsida > Pinales > Pinaceae > Picea > Picea sitchensis. The sequence continues at coordinate 1,817 of SNQJ01S0221785.1, forward strand.
CTTGCAAAGCAGATAACTGATGCGAGCTTGCGTTTAACATGAGAAATCCTGCACAGTTTGACATAGCAAGCACTGACTGAAAACTTTGAATGCAGTGGTCCGATCACGCTCCTGGTAGTTGCAACAGTTATGAGTATATATACTTAGTTTTTATATTTTGTTAAGGTTGGATGGTTGAGCAGTGCTCCCGTATTGTAAACTTTTGATGAAGCTTCTGGTTCTCTGGTTATGTATTTGGATATGAGACTTCTTTTTTAATGAAAGTCAGCTTCTTTTTTATCATATTTTCCTTTGATACTGAAGTGTCCATGATTGAAGGATTCACATGCATTGTTTTGACTGTATTGTAATGTATGTTTGATTGCAGTGTTGTTATTTATGTTCATTCAGTTTCCTGAAGTTTTGAATCCAAGAGGATCTTGTATTTGAAGCTTTTCCTCCTTAGGTTGTTGGAAGACCTGATGTCTATGAAAAACCTCCACAATCTCCTCACCAAAGTCTTCCCTCTATTCACCCTTACTCTAACTTATTGACTGAAGTTAATTAAGACCTCACCTGCATGTGCATGCCACTCCAGTTTTCTGAGTTAAAATGATATCATCTCGAGTCTGCTCCCATTTGACCTCTTTAAAACCAACCTGTGACGTAAAACTCTGATGGGTACTGGGCTTACCTCCAACGCAATCTGGAGGTGACTTCTAGTGCTAACACCTCCTACCACATATTTTTTTGAGTTTCTTATCCAATCCTCCAGATACAAAGAAGTAGTATATTTCTACCACATCACTTCCTTCTATAGGCCTTCTTCTTTAATTAGCCTCCAGAGGCTCTTACCTACTAAGATTTGACCAAAATAATGGATGTTCCTCATACCTCATCCCCTCACTTCTTTGGGTTTAGCTAGCTTCTTCCATTTTACTCAAGGGATGCCTTCTCTCTCCCCTTTTCCCATTCATAAGAAACTAAAACATTTCTTTCTTATTTTTCCAACAATCCTTTAGGGATATAAGCTAGTGATTGACAATACATAAGAATTGCCTCGAGGATTGATTTCATCAATGCTGCTCTGTATCCTCTAGAGAACCATCTATAACACCAATTTGTCACTCTATTTTATACTTTTTCATAGAGACAATTCCAATCCTTAAACCTATAATCATTAGGATTTAACAAGAATCCCAGATACATGACTTCATTATCAAAGGTAGTAGCCTTAAAATTATGGACTTGTAGGATCCTACTTTCTTGGTCTTCATATATGCTTTTGAATTAGAGATTTACCCCCATTCATGTTGCTTTAAAATACATATATATAATCTCCTTGTATTTACTTGCTTCCTTCACAATGTCCATTCCACACAAGATAACCTCATCTACAAAATGTAAGAGGGCCAGATTAAGGGATATGCCAATTTTGATTTCTTTGATTCCTCCTCTTTTGGAATCTTTTACTAGCCTACTTAAGCCCCCAAGTATCAATATAAAAAATCAAACATCATACAACCTTATTGTAAACCACTAGAAGGTGTGAAAAATCAAGAAGCAGATCCATTTATGATGAGACAAAAGGAGACTAAAGATAGACACTGGATGATCCAATTAACTAACTAAATGTTGATTCCAATGTTGATGAGCATAAGCCTCAAGTACAACTAATTCACCCTAACATAGGCTTTGGACAAGTCTATCTTGAGGACCATAGCTAACATTTTATCCATTTCCCTTAAAAACTTAGAACCCCATTCTTCATAGAATTTGAAGGGTGCTCTCTTTAGGGCACAACTATAAACAAAAAAGGTGAAGAGAATGGAGCTCAAGTGGATTGGGCTAAAGTTCAAATATATTCTACTACTCCACCATATATCTACAAGAGAGGTGGATGAAGAAAGAGAAAGAAGGAGATGGAGGGAGGAAAAACAAACATCAAGATATCACAACAAAGAGGTAACCACCCAAATTGTGGCATATGATTTTAGACATTCAGGATGCAAAGATAAAAAAATTAGAGCAAGATTCTTGAGTAATGGAGACATCAATTTTGAGATATTTTTTTGTTGCATAAGGAGGCACTAAACCTCTAGGTAGGGGTAATGATGGGATTTTGTATTGTTTCTTTCTTGGCCCGTCATGTATCAACTTTTGATACATTGTACTCCAATACTTCACCCTCATATGGAACAATTATGCCTTTTTATGTTTATTGAGGTTATTGTGACATTGCTTGTTTATATGTGCATGATTTTCTTAAATTATTGAATATGAATGTGATGAAATTTGTGGTTGAATTGTTTTAAGGATTTGTGCATGTATTTCATATGAATACTAATGTGGTTCAAAGGATAACAATGTGGGAAATCAAATCACCTAGGACAAGATCATATCCTCCTCAATTATGACTCCAAAAAACCAAGTGCATGCTGATCATTCCAAGGGATCTTGTCCCTTTGCCTACTTCAAGAGCTACCAACAATCAAGAGATGCATTGATGTCCTCTATGCAATTCAAATTAATTGATCCTAGGGAATTGAAATTACACAAGGAGGTTGTGATCCCATGAAACACAACATAGATTTTTAGGGACAACTCCCACAATCAAGGGATTGATTGGGAGTTCAGTTAGGTTTCCCTTCAAGTACAAATAGGAGAATAGTCTTATAGATTAGTTAGTCTCATTTTTGTGTTTTCATTTCTCTAGTACTATTGGTGATTTGAATTGTAGTAGAAGGCAACTTGCTACCTTGATTTCATGACATATTTTGAATAAAGAAGAGAGTTATGTTACATATTTCAGTGTTGTTTCTTGAACAAGGGTTCTAGGCACATCCTTTAGTAGGGCCTACTAAAGGAGAGGACTGTGAACCCTTATATGCATCTCTTATTGTCTTTCAATTATTTTTTTGTGTTGATTACAAACTTTATAGTATGATTACAGACTTCTATAGTAGGCTAGATAATTAGTTTATTCATGTTATTTCCAATGTTTCTATGTTTTTCTTTATGTCTTTGAACAACACTTATATGATCTCTACTTGATGTACTTCATTGATATCATTTAATTTATAATGCTCAATACTTAAAGAATGTTTTATGAGAAATCTAATATTACTAAAAGTTGTAAGTATTGATTGTCTAATAGTAGCCCTCACTATAACATACAGGGTCAATATTCGATGAAATATAATGATGATAAGGATACAATTAATCGTACCATTGCAAATTACTACATAATTATTAAAATTTTAATTACTTTTTATATGGGCTCCTCGATGTGTGTCGTAAGTACGAAAATGTTCTTGTTCCATTAGTGTTGGACAAACATTCGCCGAAAGATTGACGCACATTGATGGATGTGTGAAAAGGCCAAATACTCATTTGAAAATGGTTTAACGGTCATTGACTTGATCAACATTTGTTGGAAGTTCGACGACGGTGAGAGATTTCGACAATGTTGTTGTAGGTGCGGCATTTATACAAGTTTTTTCTGGTCATTGTTTGATATATGCAATAGTCTTTTTTCTACGAGCTACTTGTTTCAAATCTAATTCTTGATTTCTGTAGCTCGGATTTTGTACTTTGAAGGTTAGAATTTTTAATATTTCTTTGTCTGCTTTTAAATACCCAAATTGGATCCCGAACCCTTAGACCCTCTTTTATTTGGGGACACAAATTGTTGTCTAGGAAATATGTTTGAACATGTCTACTCAATTCGATTTAATGACTATACAATTTGTCTTGGCCTAGTTCTCTTTCATTGCCCGATTTTCTTACTTGCTTATAGTGAAGCTTTGAAGCTTATGTGGTGAAAATGTATGGTTTTGATTTCTTGAGTAATTGTTGACTACTCTTATAAACCTTCTATAAATCTATGACGACAATAACTTAATTCTCTAGTACATATGGGGTTAATATTTGACGACATTTTTACCATAAGAATATATTTGTATATCGTACTTATATTGCTTCAATGAATTTTGTTGTAGTAGGAAATTACAATGCCATATAATAACATTACTTTGACAAAAAATTAAAGGATGCTTGCTAGGTTAAGGGCAACATTTGAGGCAAAGGGTGATGGGAAATGTTATTTCCCTTGCAATCGATGCAAGGGCTTTAATAGAATAAGACTTGTAAGAAGAATAATTGAAAAGCATTGTAGGGACTATGGGCACATTGAAGGGTGGTATGGATATTGTCCAATGGTAAGTTATTCATTATATGTCTTTGTATTGAGTGTATTTATAAATTTTTCTTTGGTTTTAATATTTGTTACATACACTAATTTTATTGATTTTATGGAATTATAAAGATAAATCCTCCTAGTTGTGTGGCACCGAATAATGTGCCTAATAGTAGTAGAAATACTATTGTACAAGCTGAGGAAGATGGTATGGTTTTGATAATCAAGTTAATCCTATGGAAGAATATGACACCAATAATACAGTTGAGGATGATGAGACAAATTGATTAATCCAAGGAATCTTTTCTCCTATTGATGACGAAAACTTTGATGATATTCATGATGTACCTCTATTTGAGAAGGCACAACAACCCCTTTATGAAGGCTCAAGAAAAAAATACTCTTCGCTATAATGTTTTTGGTGAACTTGAAGGTATTGAATGGTTTGTCAAACACTTGTCTCACATAGATCCTAAGGTACGCAATATAATTCGTCACATATACATAAAGGTCGATTTTTTTTTCTCTATTTTTAGTGTCAATTAATGTGTAAATTAAGGATGCAATATTTATGATTACTATTTTTTACGTTAACTATTTATTTTTTTATGCTATATATTGTTAGGTGAATTTTTATTACCACCGTCAAATAATTTACCATGCACATACTGAGAGTTATCTATCGTTATGAAAGATATTGGAATGGAGTATCATGTTATTGATACATGTCCTAATGATCATATTATATATTATGGGCAATATGCATCGGAAATGAAATGCTCGCAATGTCAAATCAATAGATATTAAACCGATCAAGTAACACAAAAGGTGCCTCACAAGGTTCTTCATCATATTCCCATAATTCCACGTTTGCAACGACTATTCAGGTGCAAAAACATAGCATAGTTTATGGATTACCATGCACAAAACATAAGTGAAGATGGTGTTATTTGAATGCCTGCAGATGGTTATGCATTTAGGAACATCGAAGAAAGATGGTCATTTTTTAAAGAAGAACCTCGTAATGTTAGGATTTCATTGGTAGTTGATGGTGTCAATCCATTTGGTGAATTCAAGTTTATTTACTTAGTGTGGCCTATTTTTGTTATAAACAATAACCTTCCTCCTTGGATGTCAATAAAGAGGGAGCACACAATATTGACAATGATTGTTTCATGTATTTGTTTACAATATTTGTTTGAACGTACCATTTCGTTTGTCTTATTTGTTGCATAACTGTTTATATATATACAAGGTAGTAATTATGTGTGTTTTCAACCAATTAGGTAAGTACCAAGTGAAAGATATGAATGTATATATTGAGCCTCTTATTGATGAGCTGCAAAACTTATGGGATGTAATCACTATGTATGATGTCTCTAGACCAATAGGGAAAAAAAAATTCAATTCCGTGAAATACTAACATGGACAATTCATGATGCCCTAAGGATAACTCATTTTTTGGTATGTAACATACTACTACACTTTAATAGTATATAATTTGATGAAAATATCATGCATGTTTCTTAAATTGTTCCTTGTTATATAACTAATACTGTCATTAATCCATATCTTGTAGGTCTTCAAACAAAGGGTAAATTTGCATGTCCATTTTGCGGTCCTAGAATGAAATATCGTCATTCAAGAAGTTTAGGAAAGGAGGTGTTTGATGAGTATAGGCACTTCCTCCCTAAGAACCATAGGTATCAAACTACTGAGAAATATCTTTTCAATGGAAAAGAAGAGACTACAACAAAACCACGAAGAATGACACATCACCTATGGAAGTTGGAATATAATAGAGATCGTCAAGGCATTAATGATGGTCTTCCACGAGGAATGAAAAATTACCCCATACAATTCAGTAGGTTTCCCTACTATGAGCACCTACAAATAAGTCATTTGTTTGATACAATGCATATTAGGAAGAATGTAACAAAAATGTTTTGAAGAATCTTAAATGGAAGAAGTGGGAAAGAAAAAATTGTCAAAATTTTTAGTGACATTCATGAAGATGATCATGCAATGAAAAATTTGATTGGTTCAAATAAGAATGGACACTGAACTAGTCTTCCATGTTTATTTACAAGGTAGGAAATCAATGTTGTAAAAGAGGTCATTCAGAGAATTAAATTTCCCACGAGATTTTATTCAAACATAAAGAATATCTTAACGAAGAAAGGTGAATTTGGTGGGGTAAAAACTCATGACCGGAATACCTTCATTAAGGTAATTATTTGGGTAGATTTCTATATTGGTAATACTTATTTTTAGTTTTTTAATTTTGTTTTCTTTTCAAAAAAATAATGATCCCTTTTTTGTTACAAAACGTTCTACCTCTATCTCTCCCTGATAACTTTGACAACAACATAAAACAAATTATATATGATCTTGGCAAATACATGAGGTAAATAATGATTTATATGAAAAATGTTTGTTGCAAAACTTGTTGACATGTGTTTTAATTTCAATGTATATACATTTTTTTTGAAACCTATGATTTTCTTGTATCATGTGTATGTGGTTGTCATATAAAGAAATCCAGAAAGAAGATATAAAATATTGGAGGAGAGAAATCCCTTGGATAATGTGTGAAATACAAAAGTATCTACCTATGACATTTTTCAATGCACAAGAACACTACCTCATACACCAAGTTGAGGAGATTGAAATGTGCGGACCTATACACACAAGGTCAATGTGGATGGGGGAGAGGCACTTGAATTCAATGAAGGATTTTGTTAGACAAAAAACAAATCTCGAGGTTTCTATGGTGGACAGCTATATGATATATCAATCCTTGGTGTATATTAGTCAGTATCTTCCTAAATTAACAACAAATATGAAGGTGCATCGCATTTGGGATGCCAACTCCATCAACAAATTTGAAGGGAGGTTATGGTTGGGAAAGGTAGAATGAGGAAAGTGAAAGGTAATTAGATGGTATAAATCTATAATACTTTGCATTATTAAGTTTTATCTATATTGTACTTATTTAATTTTTATTCTTCCATCAATTATTAATCTTTATTCTTATTATTTAGTACAATTGGTCGAGAGTGGGATGCACTAAATTTATACATCACAAACAATCTTGATTGGATGAAGGTATGGATAGATCAATGTATACAATATAATGGTAGGTTATCATGGGAAGGGGTGGCTACATTTCTTAAAGAATCTCATCGTAATCAAGATACCAATCTTACTTAGAGGGAAATTGATTTAGAATATGGTTTAAAAGATAAACATGCAAGAATATTCACCCAGTACATCATGTTTCAATTATTTTTCATTATATTAATCTATGTGGTGTGTTTTGTTTATAAATTTTTACGAAGTTTAAATATGTTTGTTGATTGAAAGTGCATTTTTACGTGTTGATCATATTGCAGTTGAAACACCACAAGGATATGTAGTGCAATGATTGTAAATTTCGCATCAAAGAATTGGATGACAAGAAGAAAATCTCTGATTGTGGGATAATTGCATTCTTTCAAGTCACTAATGTTTCCTCTAGAAGTGATAGGAATCCAATAATATCCGAAAATAGATATTATGAGTATTTGGATGATATACTTGAGTGTGACTTTAAATCCTTCAAGTTAGTTTTGTTCAAGGTAAAATGGTACATGTTACGGATGAATGAATGTGATCCCAAAAGAACATTTATTGAGCATGCCAATGTATTGACCATGGTTAATAGAAGGATATTTCAGTAGGGCACAAAAACTTATGTTCTTCCAAGCCAACGTGAGCAAGTATTTTATTCAGAGGTTCCAGGTAAAACAGGTTGGTTGTACATTGTTAGATATGATCCAAGAGGAATGCTTGTAACGTATAATGTACTAGAAGAAGATGATATTGAAGAATAAGATTATGAAGGGGAGCATGAGGTAGATGTACTGTTAGACGAAGAATTCAAAGAAGTTGAGCCAGATGTAGATGACAATGTTCTCGATGATTATATTGAGGATGATATTATCAAAAATGATATTAATGACGATCTTGATATGGCCAATCCTTTCAATGTCGATTCTGAACCGGATGATACATATGTGGAGTTGGATGAAGAATAAGATCAATGATATTGCAGAGATATTGAAATGTAGGAGGCATGTGAATATATCTTTTATATGATTTATTCTCTTTAAAATATTTATTTATATGGGTTAATCATTATCGTCATATTTGTTGTTGTCGTCATCATTGTCATCATCATAATCAATATTGTCATCCACCTCCTCATCGTCATCATCATTGTCATTTTCATCGTCATCATTGTCATCGTCATCATCGTCATCATCATCATCATCCTCCTGATCCTCATCAACATCATCATCATCATCATTGTTGTTGTCATATCATCGTCGTCATTGTTATCATCGTCATCATCGTCATTTCCATTGTCATGATCATCATCATATCTTCATCATCATAATCAACATTGTCATCCTCCTCCTCCTCATCATCGTCATCATTTCCATTGTCATCGTAGTTGTCGTCATCGTCATTGTGCGCTAGAACTGTGGATTGTTCCCTTCTTTGAGGGTTTTAACCATGGAAACACAATGGTTTTATGATCTTTTATCTGGTTGTGTGAGTGTTTCTTAAGGTTTTCATGCTATGTGGGAATACCCTATTTTTTCAAATAGAAACAACCCACAATTTCCTCCTAACATACTTTAAACTGAAACATGTTAACACCCTAATACACTATAAACCCTAACTATTTTGATTATGAATGGACGATGATTCCTAACACCCTAACCCATTATCACACCTTAATATCTAACCATCATGACCCCTAACCCTTAGCACCCCTAACAAAATAATTCACCATAAAATTTGACCTCGAGAACACTAAAACCCTAACCGTTATGACCCATAGTCCCTATGAGTCATGAAATAATCTTCCCTTAACGCATTTTGACCATAAATTATCAATAGAAACCACCCTCCCCCCAACCCCCACCTCCATATTTTAAGGAAGAATATCCAACCAATGTTTGTGTTAAGCCCAAATATCCAAATGAGGGATCTATGGTTTTCAATTCATCCAAAAAAACAAGAGCATTAGAAATCTTCTTTGGTTATGCAAGTAAACTCTTGATCTTGAGAGGGAAAAAAGGATTTAAGTCCTTCATAAGAGGTCATTAACAAAAATCAACAAGAGGCATTGGAAACATGTTAGTGAATTGCTTTGAAGACATGTCGATGAAATGTAAGGAAACTAGTGGTGATCTAAATGAACATGGATGGACTCAAATAAGAAGACAAAAGGATAAATTGTCCAATAATTCCAACCATATGACTATTTGGTTGAGAAGATAAAATAGTTAGTTGCTTTATTTTTTTGTAATGAAAATGGACCCTACCTAGCCCCAAAAACTTGTAGTAGTTTGTTCTTTAGTCTCAATTTTCATTAGGCTTGTTGAAGCACATGATCAAAATAACGTTTGGAAAGTAAGCATATATTGATATTTCGATATTTGTTTATAATAAAAATTCATTTTTGAGGCCCCTAGAAATGAAATGAATCTTATGATTATTTAAACCCTTAACTCTTATAAGCCTTATCCCCATAATGCATAACCCTTATCACCCTTAACCTCAATAACTCTTAATTATTATAACACCTAACAAATATAACACTTAATTCCTGACACACTAAAACAAAAAACTAGTGAATCTTATAGACCATAACCACTAAAATCCTTAACCCTTGTAACTCCTAATCACTAATCCTTATCACTTATAATAAGTAACACACATACCTAATCCAATTTAACCACCAATCCTTATAACCTTGAACCAATATAAGAATTAACTCTTGTAATTATTAATCACTATAACCCTTAACCCCTAAAAATATTATTGCTTAACTATTATAACCGTGAAATAAAAGCCCAAATATCCCCCAACCCCTATAACCCCTAACCTTTATAACCTTTAATCCTCATCAACCCTAAACTCTATCATCAAACCCCTAATCCTTAAAACTTGTAACCCCTAACCACTATAAACCTTGATGACCAATATATATCATCCCTAACCTAGGTACAACCCTTAACCATCATCTACCTTTACCCTTATCCTCTAATCCATGACCCTTTAACCTTATAACCCTTAACCACTATAACCTCTATCCCCTTTAAAAATTAGAGTAGAACTACTATAATTGATAACTAATAAACCATATAACCCATAACCAATTTAGATCCTAAAGATAAACACATATAATACATAGTTTTATCACCTCTAACCCTCTGTACATGTCCTGCTATCACTATGATGTAACCCCTTACTCTTATAACTGTTAAACCCTAAATTTTGTAACCCCCAAACCCTACCAAGTAATAATTATAACCCTTAACACATATCACTTTAATCTCCTAATCCCTAAACCCAAATCCTTAATCCATATAATCCCTTACCCTTATTAAACCTATCCCATATAACCCTTGATCCATTACATTTATCACTCCTAACATATATAATCTATAATACATAACCATAATAACCCTTAACCCATATAAAACCTTACTCATAACCTCTAAACATTTAAATTCCTAACCAATAACCCATATAACACCTAACACCTAAAGTCAAACCCATAACTCTTTTCCACTATATCATATATCACCTAACTCTCATAACAACCCAAATAATCCTAACACCTAACTTCTAACCATTATAACTGCTAACCTCTATCATTCTAATGCTTAATCCCTATAGCCACTAACCACTATAACACCTAAAATTTTAAATCCTTAGCCTCTGACCATTATATTCCTTAACTTATAGAATCCCTCATACTTAAACCCTTTACCATTATAAACCATTAATGCATACAACGCCTAACCTCTACCAAATCTATTGTTTATACTCCCTAACATGTAGCACATGATCCCTATACTATAAAACATATTATAGTGAGTCCCTAACACTTATATCTTTAACTATAATTACTATAATTCATAAACCATATAACCTCTCATTCATAAATCTTATAATATTCAAACCTTATAACACCTAACCCTTGGAACCTTTAATCCCTAGCCATTGACCACTATAACCCTTAATAACTAAGATTTATATCTCAAAACCCCTAATCATAGTAACCTATAACTCCTAACTCTTATTACTCTTATCCCCTAATGTCCAACCCCTAACCCTTATAACTTCAAACACATATAATGCCTCTATATTTGATCCTATAACCACTAAACCTTATCCTATATAAGCCCTAATTAAAAACACTTTGTACTCTTATAATGATTATCCCATATAACATCTATCCACCCAAACCCCTAACCTCTTTAATCATTATCCACTTTCACCTAAACCATATAGACCCAAACCTCCTTGACCACTAACCTCCAACCCTTTATCCATACATAATTATCCCCTAAGCCCCAACCCTTGATCACCATAACCCATAATTATAAAAAACTATAACACATAATCACTAGGACCCTTAATTCTTAATTCCTATCACCATCTCCCAATAAATATAACCTCTTATCTCTATAACCCATAATTCCCATCAAACGTCATTCACATATGCCTTTACCCTATCACCCCTATCAATTATAATCCATTACCCTTAAAAACATTAGCTAATGTTACTCTATCACCATTATAAAATTTAACTAGTGAACCCTATAATCCATCATCTTCATCGCCCATACAATCCCCAACATTTATGTATCATAACCTCTAGTATTTATAACCTCAAACTGTTATCCCATGTCATTTCTGATACTAGTCATCTCTAACCCATGCCCCATATGTAATATCCCCACTATAATCCTCAGTTTAATTAATGCATAATGTAGATATGAAATGTGGCCACAACCAAGCGATGTATATGCAAATTGTATTTCTGAATTTTAATAATAAAATGTGATGCCAATTGCCAGGGGATATGGACAGAGATGGGAGATGATTAATCCACAAGAGAGGGGAGGGTCTAAGAGAATGTCTAAGAGGGGTCCAAGGGGGAATTACCAAGGTCTATCAATTCAACACACTTCCTAAACTTATTATTGGTATATGAACCTTATAATTTATGATTGAGTGTCCCCAAATCCAATCATTGAATACATGTAATAGGGTGGGTGTGAGAAGTCACATCCCATAGTTATTGTAAGCATAGGGGATGGGTACAATCAACTTGAGGAAGAGTGTAATTCAACCAAGTAAGCCAAAGAGAGTAAATTCATATGGGCAGTTACAACAGTTTTAGACAGTCAATGTTTTGCATGAACAACAAGCAGATAAGAGGAAGAAGTGCATTGGAGCTGGATCAACCATGGAGGGACAATTATGGAGTATGATAGATATTTTTTGGAGTGTGTTTTGGAGCAAAATATTGAAGAGCCGGGTTGTTAAGACTAAAGAGTGAACTCATGTGTGAGTTGCATTGTAACAATAAGTTATTGTTGTTGTTTTCCTAGTAGTGAGCTCCCTTGAATTTCCCAGTAGTGAGATTCTTAGTTACTTGTGACAAAGAGACTCTAATAAATGAATGGGATTCCTGATGGACTAAGAGAAGTGAAGGGGTACATTCCTTGGATTGGATAGGTCGAGAGGAAGAGATCTGGTGGAAAATCGAGATAGTTGTAGGAGAATACTAATGGGTTGTGGGTTTTTCTAAGCTGTGAGTGGACAATGAGAGACCACCCTCTTTTGTGGATTGCTATCCCCAGCTCTGGGGTGGATTGTTGTTGAGATCTGTAACAAAAATTCTATGGTTGGGTAGAATGTCTATTCCAAGCAGCTGGTTGCACAATTATTTTAAAAGGTAAGTTTTTTATCTTGTTTTTGTGTTGCATTATGAGTTTAATTGTTGTCTATGAATTCTATGTTTGAGAACGAGTTATATGTTGTTGTATTTGAGTTTATTAGTTGCATTTTATGTTTATTTTATAATGATGTAGATACATCTAGTTCATGGTATCATACATTAGTTAAATTTGTGTGTAATTCGTAGCTAGTAAGCTACAAGAATT
>SNQJ01S0221786.1:6077-19104 GCA_010110895.2 Picea sitchensis
ACTTGTGATGTTAGGATGTTATTTTGATGGATATAAACATAGGGTGATATTCCCATCTACTTTTCTTTAGCCAAGTAAAGTCTGAAAATGCTTGAGTAAGAATAATTTATATATTTTCCTCAACATGTGGCGGCTCCTCAAGAACTCAGACCTCCCCCCTCTCTAATCCTCTTACTGCCTACCCCCCCCTCTGAGTTCCTCCCGGGTTGTTTTTCAATACCGCCCCCTCTCTCCTTTCGCCACCTGTTCTCCACTCACTTCCCAACCTATATACTCCTCCTCTCCCTATGTGCCACCTGTATCCTTCACTACACATCGCCAGCTCCATACTCTCAATACCTCCATTGTATTCACACCTCCTCTCACTTTGACATATGTCTTCACACATCATCTACCCTCGTGTCCATTTATCTCATCTCTCGATTGGATGCTTGCCTCCATGTCTCCCCTCATGCACGATGGGCCAACAAAAATTACAATGAGGTTATTTCACAGGTACAGATGGCATATGATGGAGTCAATACAGAGTGAACTTGGATTCTGAAATCTCGGGCATAAACAAAGAGTTAAGTCTCAGTCACAGGTCTATGCAAATTAGTTTCAAAAACACTTCAACAAACTATGCTCATGAAACTGGTTATCTCCAGTGGCGTCCAACAGCTATTAGGCATGTCATCGTTCAACACAAAGCTCTGATCTATCACTATGAGGCCTATTTTTGGCCACTCAGTTCCTCTAGCACATGCATCAGTTCTGTCGTAGAGACAGTAGTAGTTTTATTTTATTAAGTCCAACATTTTCCTTGATTAGATGAAAGAGTGGTATTATGTGTGTGATAAGAACCACGCTTGTTGATTAAGTCCAGTGTCTTAGTAAAGTTAATTATTTGATTTACAAACAGTTCCCTAAATTTAGGGACTCGGTCCCCTAAGAAAACAAGCCTTTGCAACTCTTTTAAATAGTTAGTTTTTGGATATTGTGAAGGTCAGATTTTTTGAGGAAAGAATAGAAATATACAACAGATTGGTTGGAATCATTTTTTGAATGGATTAAATCTCTGTACCTGGTGAACATACTCTTGATGACATTGTTTCGTTCAACTCTTCATGTGTTTTCATTCTTATCTTGAATACGGTTTTTTATTTGTGCAATGCACATTTCATTTCCTTTCAGTTATTGTACGACTTATTTTTACTGATATGCAACTTGTCAAATAGTTAATGCTTTGGTGAATATTTTTTTTCTGCAACTTGTGGGAGTTATTGTGTTTTGATACATGTTTGATGTCTTGAAATGATATTTTAAGTATTGAACTTCTTGTAGAAGATTATTCATTGAGTAGTTTTTTGTTTCCCTTTGTTTTATATTATTTCCTTGGTCTGTCATTAGTGTGTCGTCATCCAAAGAGGGACCTCATCCATATCATTCTTCCAACCCAACCTTTCCATTGTCTTGATAGAATAACCCTCTGACCAACCAACAAAAGAGTTAAAAGAAGAAATCATTCTAAACTGATAGGTGGCCTATATTTTCCCTTTAGTATTCAGGTGTAGACCTTAGGACAAACACTTAGTATCCATTCCTACAATAAGTGTGGAAAATCACAGAAAAAGACTTCGTGTAAATCAATAAACGCGTTTTTCTGAAGATATTTGGGAGGTGTTATTCTAGGGTTTCTGTTATCTTTTTTTGCAAACTCCAACTCTTTTGTCCTTAGCTAGCTTTCGATCTCTACTTTTGTGGGATTCCATGGTCTCAACATCCCATTCTAGTGGCTCATTGATTTCTTTTCTAATTTAATATTATTTTGCTCCGCCTTTTCTTATCTACTAAATCCTATATTGTTCCTACCAATGACAATAGAACCATTTGTTGGATACTCTGTCTTATATCCTTTCTAAGTTTATTGACCCAAGGTTCATGTCTGTTCGGGTTTCCAACAAAGCCTCTAAAACTATCGGCCCTCCTCGTAAACCAAAAGGCAACACAACACACAGGGTGCACTGCATTGTCTCACCCAAGATAGTCTTAATGGGTGGCTTCAATACTCATGTGTTTATAGCCTAGTATTGAGTGAGAGATATGATATTGTGTATTGAGAGTGCTATTGTAACTTCTTAATGCAATATACACTTACCACGATTTATGCAGAAATATAATAACTCATTCATTTAGCACATCTATATCTACTGAGATAATAAATAAATACATGCATTAAATCACATAACCCAGATGTTACCATTGTTCACCCCCCCTTGGGCTACGTCCACAAAGATTTGGCTCTTATCTCTTTTATTATAGTCATTATGTCATTACAATGCCACATGCTTTACAATTCTTCTTTGTCGGGTTAAGATCTGTTATGAGGTGGACTAGATCCAACCAGGCTCCTCGGCCTATGATCTAACCCTCAACATCTACCCTCCTCTGGCCTCTCTAGCTCAACAACTTACAAACGTATATCATACAACAAAATATCATATATCATTCTATTTCTTGTATTCATCTCTCTATATCTCTAGCAACTCGCTACAACAAAAAATTGTATCTATATTAACTTTTTCTATGAGACTTAGATAACTATAGTTATACATTTCTGGCTCTTCAACCATTACAATATGTTACCAAAAACCTAACCCTAACATCATTAGGTCTTCCATGCATGCACACATGTTGTTATTCCTTCCAGCTGTAGCCTTCCTCGTACATGCCTTCTTTCCCAAAGTCTCCTTTCTTTCCACTTTAGTCTTCTTCCAACAACATGTAAGAAGTTGATAGGACACATGCCATTCAGATTGGTATATGGACAAGAAGCAGTGGTGCCATTGGAATTCCTGGTACCCAGTCTGCACATAGAAGCGATTACGAACATGATGGAATGAGGTGCAGTACATGACAGGCTAAGTCAACTGATGATCATGGAGGAAGATAGGATCCTAGCAGGGTTCCACAAATAAGTTTAGAAATCAAGGGACAAAGATTGGCATGAAAAACATATAAATAGGAAAAATTTCAAGGCATGAGACTTAGTGTTGATGTATGATAGTAAATCCATTTAGCATCTAGGAAAAATCATAATGCACTGGTTAGGACCATATGAAGTAAAAATTGTCATAAATGGGGGAGTTGTACATTTGAAGGACTTAGGAGGCATAGAACTCAGAGGGATGATCAATGGGAGTCGACTAAAGTTGTACAAGGACAATTGACCACCCACAACTTGAAAGACACTGCACAGTAAAAAAACAAATGTGTGTAGGATAGAAAAAGGTACCAACGAAGCTAGAAGGAGCACGCGCGGAAAGTAGAAGGAGCATGCACTCTCAAAATTATGAGTCCGATGGAGACAAGGCCAATGGTCAGTTTGAAATGAAAACAAGCGAAAAAGGTGGATATGAAAAAAGAAGCACCAAGTGATGGAGGTTAGTGGAATTGGATGCCAGATACGACTGACGGGACACTGCATTAATCGCACCAATTGGTGATGGCAAGGGAAATCAATGACAAGTACGAAGAAACTGACGATAAAATTAAGGCATAATTGTGATAACATCCTTGAAAAGCTTCACACGATGCCAATACAAAGCAGGGACGTGGGAATGGAAAGGTTATTGCAAAATTGGAAAAGGTATAGAGTGAGAGAGCATACCTAGCAGAGAGTGAAGTTTGCAGAGATTGCAGAGGCTACTGATCTCGGAGAAAAAAAAAATCTTACCACCATGGCACCACCTAAACAAGGAGAACCGAGCCAGAATGCCAGACAACCCCAAGGTAGTACTAGAGCACAATCTCAATTGTAGGAAAGCAAACAACTATCTCATCTGCCAGAAGTCATCGATGTGGATGAAATCCCATCACTGAATACAACACTAGGAATCCCCACATGCATTGAGTAGGAAGCCCCACATGCATACAACACCTGCAATAATGTTCATCTATAGGTCGGAAGAGGGTCAGGGCCGACAGAATGAAGATGCAAGCACCTAGGGAAACCATAAAACCCTATAGAAGCCCTGAGAGTCAATGGGATGGATACAAACTAGGAAGAAATGGTCACGCCAGAAGAATCATAGACAACCATGTTAGAACAACCACATGAGGCAAAAATGGAAGATGTCACTGGCCGACTAGAGCAGTATGTCAAAGAACCAACAATGGAGGCTAGAACCTCGGGTCAACCACCACAGTAGACGGATAAGTAGATGGTACCTAGGTCACTACGCAAAAAACTAGCCACAATAATTGTTGTGTCGCACATACAGGAAGGGGTATGTGAAAAAGAAGATTTTTTAAGTTATGTAGAGAAATTGAGGTACTCAGACCATGATGTAACATACATTGACAAGTTCCCAGAGTTCGCTAAGAAAGTATACCTATATACTGTGGGCATAGGACCCTTTGGGGAACCAATTCATCAACCAATGCAGTGGGCAGCAGGACTGGTCAAAACTAGGATTTTAGGTCTGTTGGACCTACCACACTTTGGGAGAGGCCAGTATGCAAACAATTGCGTCAAGAAACTGATGGCGGTCACACATGGAGGATACCTATGGTTGGAGAAGCTCGTATAAATAGATGTAGATCTCATCACACATATCACAAGGATTCCATCATGGGGAATGGATCCCACACAATTCCTTGAAGAAAAAACAAAGGAGAAATCATTGGCCGAGGAGATGAAGAAGAAATACAACACTGAAAGGGGGTCGCACGGAATCATTATCAAGCAGATTAGTGACATCGTGAAAATAATGGCCACAAAAATTATGGCATGCAAGTTGCTCAGAAAATGTCTCAAGGAGGAATTCATGGTCGGGTTTGTCGCAGTTGCAGCACAGTGTGTTGAGGGCACCACACTCAGCTGGGCCCCTTAGTTTTTGAATCTATTCCTAGACTACTGCAAGGATGCGCAGGATATGGTTTCATTATTCATGGTTGATTACACTGATAGTTATTATGGGAGGGAAGGAGTCGAAGTACGATTTTTTCACCACTAGAACCAAACCCTACCATGGATCACGATACTTATCGCTTGGAGCCACTTCAGACATTAAGAATAGAAAAGTGAATGAAACTATATTCGAAGGATATCTCCATGAACTACATGACACCATCACCAACACTTGGAGGATAACACCAAAAGTTGTTGCACACTATCAGGGCATATCTAACTTCAAATCCACTAGACATACGATGTGGATATAAGCATGGAAGGACCTCGACAAGCAATGGCTACAACTGCGTTACTGCATCATGGAGGGGGACATACAAATGGCCATTAAGGATTGGGAATACGAATGGAGGATTCTTGTCCTCGCTCAGGAAATACCCTCAAATATAGAAGAGAGTGAGGTTATATAGGAACACACACATGTTGAGGAGGTAGGGCAGGAACATAAAAAACCCCAGGAAGTAATAGTTCCCAAGAAACCAAGGACATGTCAGAACAAGCCACAATAGAAGAAAGGGGGGACATCCAAGACAAGATTCCAAATGGGGAAGAAGAACAACACACAGGAAGCCCAAGTACAACAGAAACAGGCTGAGGCAGCACATGGGACTACATCAAGTGCTCCTCCACAAGATCTAGGCCAAACTAAGCGGCCAACAACCTAGACAGGGGGTGCATGCAAGATGACGAAGGCGCATAGAACACCCCTAGAATACACGATCATGGAAGATGATGAAAAAATGGTGGCCCAAGTGGTCTAGGATCGCACATTCAAGGATTTTGAGAATGTCGCGTGACAAAGGGACATAATTGAAGAAGAGTTGGCATACATGCAACATATCCTCGGGCATATCGGAGAAGCACAGGCAGTCGACAGCAGTTTGGAAATGGGCTCGTTAGCATCACAAATAGGAGGAGAACATGGAGCAAGTGAGCAAGATACAATCCAAACAATAGCACAGACGAGCTCAATGTTTCACATGACACCCAGCATGATGAGCATGGATGAAATCGTGGGGTAGACACCCCTAAAAGACTTGGCTCAACTGCAGTTGGTATTGTCACGGATACCAACCAAGGCCTTGTATAAACTGCAAGTCAATGTTACACAAGAGGTATAGTCTCATGCACACACAAATGCAGCAGAATTGTAGTAGGTAAAGGATAACTGAGATGAGCTGGAATTGGTATTCGAGCAATCCAAGATTGAGACCAAAGAGGAGAGGGAACGCATGAAGGGACTGGAAAAAAAAGTGGTCGTAGACTACGAGAAGATCCCAACTAAATAACAGATGACTGAACTCACAACAATAGATAAGATTGATCAAATTGTGTAGACAATCAATCTATACCAACAAGAGATCAGGAATCTCCTGGAGAAACTCATACCTACCACTCCACTGGAGGTGAGGAAGCAAAGGAAACAGGAGGAAACAACAAAGATACAAGAGATAGAATGACAAGTCCACATGGAAGATGACTTGTTTGATAAAGCAACACAACTCTGGATGAAGCTGGAAGAGGATCAATAGGTCCAGCAGTGGGACTAGGAAGGAGAAAGGATAAGTGTAGCTATCCAGGACATCAAGCAAAGGGAAAATACAATGTCAATTACAGAGCATGTCAAAGGGGCACAAGACCTAAATAAATTGCAGGTAGAACTCATAACTGTGCAGACATAGAAAAAGGAGCACCGGGCTTAGATGGAACTGCTCCAAGAGCAAGCAATAGAGGTCATTGCATAGGCAGAGGAATCCAAAACATACATAGCTCAAACCCAGGCATAATGTACAAGGATGGTCAGTGATGAGAATACAGTGTAGATATTGGATGCACTCAAGGAGAAGACCGTGCAAGCCCAAACACAAGCAACGAAGCTCATGGAGAAGTTCTAAGTGATCACAAGGGAGATTGATGAAGCACACAGGGGTTAGGTGACTCAGAACAAGCCACATGTCAATGTTGGGGGCCTATTGGAAGTAGGACAAGGTAGAAAGAATTAGGTGACTCCTAACGGCCACACATGTCAATGTTAGCCCATTGGAAGTAGGACAAGGCAGAAGAAAGGTTATTTTGGAGAAAGGCATGCACGAGAAAGTTTACGCTGAAGGAAGAGCAACATGCATGCGCATGGAAGACCTAACAATGTTAGGGTTATAGTTTTTGTAATACATTGTAATGGATGATGAGCAAAATGTGCTAAACATAGATACCTAGGTCTCATAGTGATATATCTAGAGTCGGGTATAGAGAGATGAGAGGTTGTAGTAGTAGTACTTTGAAGAGACACCGTAAGGAAGGAGTCATGTTTTGATAACCGGTTGTAATGCTTTTGTCATACGACCCCATTTTGTGTTGTTGACAGATAAGTTCAGAGGGTAGATCTTGAGGGTTGTGGGACTACTGTTAAGGATCTTGGTGATCTATAGTCCGTCCACACAGATCTCAATCTCTAATCGAGGATGAGTTGTAAAGTGCACTTCATGCTAGGTTTTGGAACTACCATAATAGAATATATTGAGAGCCATATCTTTGTGAACGTATCCGGGTGTGAACCATGATAAAACCTGTGTTATATGATTAAATGATTGTGTCTCTTTTACCATTTATAAGTATATGCTAGCATGATGAATGAATGAGTTAATGGAGTTGGATCATATTAAATGCATAATTGGGAATGGAAGTATATTACTTTAATAAATTTAAATATAAACCTCAGTGCACACTCCTGAGATCCCCATTCAATCCTAGACCGTGAACACCAGTATTGTAGTCCATTAAGATCATCTCGTAAGATCATTAATAAGCACTCGTATGCTATTGCCTTCTCGTCAATGAGGGTGATAGTTTTAGAGGCTTCGTTGAACCCCAAGAGATTCCAACCTAGGTCGAATCATGTTAAAGGTATACACTCAGATATCAAACCAATAGGGGGTGAAACATAGTAACAATTCCATGTTATGTGAATGAATGTGTGTCTTTATGTTGATTTAATTGTTGAATGTTAGATGAATGAATTACGTAGTTAGATATGGTATTCTACATGCATGAATAGAATGTGTTATCACATTTGACGGTAAGGGAGGGGAGGGGGGGGGGGGTGTTTTCCTTAGATTTGGCCCCTTAGAGAAATAATTAAAGAAAGCATGCAAAAAACCCACAATTCGGCTTATATCCTAAGTTGGAGGAGGGATGAGACATTTTGGCACGACATGATAAGACACGCACAAATATGGGTGGTCAAGAGCTATGCCTCTTGATCGATGGTTGAGATCCATATTAGGGCCTCAATGTGTGCACAGGATAAAAAAGATAGAGCAGGCTGGGAAAATATCCATGGTTTGTAAGGGTGCTATGTGTCATCCAAAGACACACATCGGGCCAAAAGCGAGGATGTTCCAAACCACTTTTCACACCCCCAATATGCGCATGTGCACATAATTTCTCTATCCCGAGTCGACAAGTGGTCTTCCTCATCACTTTCAATCCCTCCATCTGTCTTCCACTCAATGTCCCATCGGTACCTGTCTCTTTCTCATCGTCCACCACATGTGCCCCCTCACTCCACATCACCTCCATACCATTACACCTCAACTCCTCCTTGTGTGGGCCCCATGTTATCCTCAAGATCCTTGTCCATCCACACCGTCCACCTCGCCATCTCCCGCCTCTACTCCACGCCATGGCCAATCACTTCATCGTAAACCACGATGCCGCCAAGATTCTCCAGAAACATCCGTGATCAAACCGCATGATCTAATGTTGAGGCCGCCACACCTACAGACGCAAGAGTTGACTCTGAGCCTTCCTGATCCCCAATGAAGCGCTTATGAAGGTGGTTGGTGGTGGTTGAACATCATTTCTTCCATAAGTAGAAGGTGCAGGAAAGGACTGCTAGTTAGTCAGCTCATTAGCAGGTCCATTCTAAAGCCCCCCACCTAGAACATTCACTAGATGACATCACGCCTTTCACATATCTCGACAAAGAACATTGTTGTCATTTGAGGAAGGTCTCCTGAAATGAAGAATGTTTGGTCTCTCCTTAAATCCCAAGAAATCATTGTTTTCCATGCGGGAGGGAAAATTATTAGGGCACAGGTACTGGGAGTTAATATTGATCCCAAAGAGGGTAGATCTATTCAAACTTTGCTGTCACTCCCGTGACGAGAAGGAGCGTATTTCCCCGAAAAAGTTGATTTTCTAAGAAGGTTTTCAAACTTTGTTGAATTGGTTAAGAATATCATAGCCATTCTCGTGAAGGGGAATGAAGTGAAATGGATCATGGAGCCTAGGGAATCATTTGAAAAAATTAAAAAGGCATTAATTGAAGCACCTGTGCTAATCAATCTAGATTATTCCAAGGATTTTCTGATTTTTTCCTTTGTTTCTTTTGATATAGTGGCAACTATTTTATTGTAGAAAATTATTGAAGGGATGGAACAACCTATTTCATATTTTTCAAAGGTGGCTGCTAAGAGACTAGAAAATCAGATAGATATCATGGGAGAAGCAGTGCCTATGCCCCTAGAAAGATCTCAAACATTTCAGAGTCTATGTTTTGCATTCAAATAGTATTGCATATGTTCCTTCAACTTCCATGGAAGGACATTCTCATTCATTCTATTATAGATGGAGAAGAAGCAAGTGGATTGCCAAGATCCTTGAATTGAAACTCGAAATAAAACCCACCAAACTAGTTAAAGTTCAAGGTTTAGCCAAGTTGTTGGTTGAATATAATTACAAAGACTTGGGGGTAAATTTCATCAATGCTTACTCAAAAGATCAGCAAGCTAAGTTGTCTGATAATAGTCTTCAAGATAGCCCTCCACTAGAAGAGTGCCCCTGGCACAAAAGACATTATATATTGTTCTCTAACAATTGCACCCCCTGACAGAATGGGGAAGAGCAAGGCAAGATATTTAAAACTCAAAGCAATTATATATTGCCTTATTGACTAGGTCATGTATTGGAAAGACCCTCTACGAGTGCTTATGAGATGCTTAGACCCAATAGAGGCCCAAAATATTATGTTTGGTTTCCATAGTAGCCTAGGTGGGGGACATCATTTCAGAAACCACAACTCACAAAATTATTATTGGGTTGGGTACTTGCCCATTTTGTTCACTGACATATTTGCAAAGATCATGGCTTGCATCAAATGTCAAAAAATTCTCCGAAACAACAATCAAGTATTTTCCATTTGAAGTTTGTGGTAGCTTCAGACCTTTCAAAGAATGGGGCCTAGACTTTGTTGGAGAACATCCTCCTTCAAGTGGTCAACATGGGATCTTGATCGCACATATTATGCTCACCAACTCCGATAGAAGTTATTCCTGCATGAGCTTCACAAAGTCATCATAGGTTTCTTGAAGATATTATGGAAAGGTGTGGCTGCCCGAGCAGAATCATCACCGAGCAACGCTACATCATTCAAGGCTGAACCACTGGTCAAATTTTGTGAGCAAGTAAAAATTTCATTGATCCACTTCACCCCTAATACCCCTGTGGCAATGGATCGAGAAGAGTCCTCTAACAAAATCTTTGATAAAGATCATCAAAAATTTGGCGAGGACAATAAGGAAAGCATGGATTCAAACTTAATTTTCCTGTGGGTTGATCGTGAGTGACAAAGGAAGAGATCCTTAGCCTCCCCTTCCATCTTGGTTCTATGGGCCGGTTGTTTTTCCTTCTCACCTTGCCCCGCTTGTAGAGAAATTTTGCAAGACTACCAAGGTGAGCCTGGATGATATGATTAGAAGGATATACAATTGGTGGCGAAACAGACCAGAGAATAGATGATAGACAGAGTGCATGACCGGCCAACGGAGAATCAGCGCCTTGATAGAAAGAACAAGAAGGAGAATTTTTGGCTAGGAGATCTCGTTCTCAAATGGGATGTTCCAGATAGACAGAGGCGTTACTAAAAATTTGAATCAGGATCAAGCCTTCAAAATATCTGAGATAATTCAAAATAACACCTAATGTGTTGTAGAATTTGGAAGGAGATCAAGTTTTTGATGGCCCTGTAGGAATCTTCTCAAGAAAGTTGATTTGAGCCACAAGGGCTCCTATGTTTTGTAACATGTTTCTTTTATTGGTTTTAGGTGACTCTAACCCAACAAGAAGGCACCGGTTACATAAGAGTTATTGGCATTCCTCATAGGGAGAAATATCCTCATGGATTTCCAATGTTATCACATTTATTTGTAAGGTTCTAAGTTGTCCTCGAGAAGTAATTAAATATGTTTCAGCAAAACAACCCACACAATTCGCTTATATCCTAAGTCTGAGGTGTGATGTGACCTTTTGGTGCGATGTGATAAGACATGCACAAATATGGGTGGTCGAGAGCTAAGCACCCCAAATCGATGGTTGAGGGCCACATCGGGGCCTCAAAATGCGCACACGATAAAAAAGGAAGGGTGAGATATGGAAAATAGCCATGGTTTATGAAGGTGCTACATGTCATCAAAAGACGCACATCAGTCCCAAAAGCGGGGAGGTTCCAAACCAATTTTCGCAGCCCCGATATGCACATGTGCACATAATGTCCTATCTCAGGCTAACAAGTGGTTGCTCCTCATCACTTCTGCTCCCTCCATATCTCCTCCACTCACCGGCCTGGCCGATACCTACCCCTTTCTCATATTCCGCCACCTGTGCCTCCTCACTCCACATCACCTTCATCCCATTACACCTCAACTCCCGCTTGTGTGGTCCCCATGCTATCCTCAGTTTCCTCATCCATCCACAACTATCCACCGCCATATCCCGCTACCTCCACGCTATGCACCAATCACTTATCAAGACATGTTTTTCAGTTAGGGTTTCAATCGCGAAACATCTAGCTCGTCCTCAAAGGACAAATGTTGAGGCTACGACACCTTATAGGTGAAGAATTGACTTGAGCCTTCCCCGATCCCAATAAAGCAGTTAGTGACGGTGGCTACGTGGCGAACTTCATTTCTGCCATAAGTAGAAGGCACATGAAAGGACATCCAGTTAGTCAACTCATTAACATGTATGTTCTAAATCCCTCTTGCATATGATCAAAGTTCATGTCTAGTCAGAGACTATATGCACAGTTCGACAGGAAGCATGCATGTGGCCTTCAATGTGACTTCCTCGATTATGATCTCCTTGCGTGATTTTTTGTTTTGAGACAAATACCAATTTTGATATTTTTGTAAGTTTCAATGGTAGAGAAAACTTCTGATTGCAGTCTCAATGAAAATTTTGGTTCTCCTGCTATGTATATGCATTTGAGACATCTTTCTTAATGATAGTCAGCTTTCTTACTCCCTCTTGTTTCCCTCTGATGCTGAAAGATTTCATGGTTGAATGATTCACTTGAATTATTGTGACTGCATTATGATGAAAGTTTGATTATAGTGTTGTTATGGTTCCTTTTAGTTTCTTTGAGATTTAAATTCAAGAAATTATTGTGTTTAAATTTTTCCTCCTTGGGTTGTCGAAAGACTTGATGTCCTAGGAAGACCTCTTCATTTTCTCACCGACGTATTCCTCCTACTCACCCTTACTACAACTTATTGTCTGAAGTTAAATTAAGACCTCGTCTGCTAGTGTATATCATTCCAGTTTTTTGAGTTGAGACGATATTTTCCTAAGGCTGCACCATTTTGAACCCTTTTATAACCAATCTATGACATAAACTCTGATGGGCATCAGGCTTACCTCTGCCATAATCTAGGGGTGAATTCTGGTGCTAACAGAATTATTGTTACAATTAGATGTTAGACTGAATGAATAAAGTTACAAAGCACAACCATGGATCTCCGCTCATTCTCAGGTTGTAAACACCTGAGTATTGCATCCACCCATAGATCTATCTTAGGTGAGACTGTGCAGTACACTCTATGTGTTGAGTTGCCTTCTAGTTTACCAAAGGGGTCGATAGTTTAAATGGATTTTTTTGGGAAGCTTATCAAATCTGAACCAGGGTCAATCTATGATGGTAAGGTAGAATCAAAATAAACCATAAATAATACTCAAGACCAATAGAAGAGAATAAATCCAACATTTCCTTTTGTCTTTGTCATTATATTTCTGATATTC
>SNQJ01S0221787.1:0-12889 GCA_010110895.2 Picea sitchensis
ATAAGAGTTACACCAATACACCACAATACACCATGCACAATATATGAGAAATAATCAATAGTTATTGTTCAAGGGAAGTAATGACTTCCAAAGGTAGCTACAGCTTCCAAATGTAAAGGGAGGGATAAACCTCCAAGAGGGAGATACAATCCTCCAGTATCAAGAGATATTTTTACTCTCCATCATTTCCCCTTCCTTCCACCCAAGAATATATGAGAGATAATAAAACTTTATATTAAATCATCACCATAAACCAATCATCACATAGAATCTGATAATGCTTCCTGAAACTTCTACAATTTCTACAATTCTTCAATTCTTGGAGTACTCTGATATTGTAGATAATATTACTCAATGTATTCTCTAAAACTCCTCCAATTTTCACTCCTTGAATCCTCCCCAAAAAGAGGTTATAGAAAGAATGGTAGACTTTATTCAATTTTGGTTTGTTCAGGAGACTGAACTTGTACAGAATGCCCCGCGCTCAATATTTAACATTCGATTCTGAAACTCACATAAAAGAAACTACAGTCTGTACTCTTTCTAATGAAATTTTCCCCACGTCATTTGGATTCTCGATGAAGAAGTTATGACTGTTTTACCCGGAACACCTTAGAACTCATCACCAAAAGACTTCATCCTCCCTTGAAATTTGGCCTTCTTTACTTCTTATTTCCTCTGAAATTCAACTTGTATCAAATGAATGTATGATGATGTTTATTTATACCATTTATGTCACTTCCTTTTAACATTAGGGCTGACCTGAAACTTTCTTATTTTGTAATTATTTTCTTTAATTATATTCAGGGCCTACATGTACTTCCTTCTTCAATTCACTTTGTCATCTTCAAAAATTCATTTCTCCTCAACCATGAGGATCCACGTGACGTACCACATACCACCGGAAACAACATGATGTATATTATCCATCCATGGGTGTTGTATCTACATGTGTATTTTCCTTCATTTCCAAATACCTTCATCAATCTTGCGGTCCAAAACCCATGACTAGGGTTGACATCAATGACAACAACCAATCTTCCAACAAGGAGCACTTTTTTGTGCACACACTTTCCTTAGTGGGGGAGGTGTAAGTTGACTAATAGGGGTTTGGGGTATCATTGTTGGAGAGGTTGAAGATATTGGTGGTAGGCCAGAGAAGGGGTAATAAGGCTTCATCGTGGACCCACTACAAGAAGAGATATTACAATAAGTATGATGTACATGTGGATGTATGGTGTGTGGGGTACAAGGTACGGGTGCCCATTTGTGATGAAGAGTGGGAAGAATACTTAGGGGGGGTTGGATACAATATGAAGTGTTGACCCTTCCATAAGGGTTATCATATCTACTAGGTCCTAGAGGAGTAGCATGTTGATACGTGTGGTACATAGATCCAATAAGACCACCAATTGCATGGGATGATCATGGTGCAGATTAGTCACTTGAGTGAGAGTGAGGATCATCGGGGAGAATAATATAGAGGTGTCCTAATTGGGAATAAATCAGTTCATACTATTGGGATTTTTGGATGGCTTCTTCCTCGTTCCATTGGTAGAGTCATAGCTACATCCTTGGCAATGGGAGAGAGAAGGGACTTCAAGAAACAATCCATGAGAAAGGAATCATTGATCCCAACTTTGCATAAGACTCATCATCTATGCCACTCATGAATGTGATCCAATATGTGAGTAACAGTGGTCTAATGAAAGTTGGTTAAGATTTGTATCCCTATATCATGGAATACTAAGAGATGGAAGAATGTAAGGAAAACATTGTCCATAGACTCGAAGGTTCTATGGGTGTTAGCAAGCTGGCCTATGTACAACTTGGTAGCAACACCCATCAAAGCATGTTGGAAAAGTCTCAACCTAATTGAATCCTCCATTATGGAGTTAGAGGAACACCAAAGATGGAAGGAGATCATATGGTTAGAGGGATCATCTCCAAGCTTACCCTCAAACTTTAGGATATCTGAGGGGAGTTCATTTGGAATATTGGGCCAATTGGGATCATCATGAATGGGATTGTTAATCAGTTTGATCAAATCAAGTAGATTCAAACATGGCATAAAAGGCATAGAAGTTTCAATAGAATTAGCTCCAACCATGGTGGAACTTGGGTTGGATGAATATGAAGGACCTAAGGGGGGTGGGAAGTTAGTATGAAACTGGATGTACCAAGACCCCTCAAAGGGGAGGGGGGTTCCAAATCAAAGGATCTCGAAACGAAGGGTGGTTTAGGGCGGGGAACCCTATTTTGTCCAATAGGAAAGATAGTGCATCTAAAAGGGAACTCAAGTTGAAGGCCTAGTGTCCAACAAGAATATATCCTATGGGGAGATATGGAATCCTGAGGAAAATATCTCCCTAGCAAAAAGATAATCAAAAGGATGATAGAAAGGAGAGATGAATTAATAAAATCCTAATCAAACACACACACTACATGCTCAGGTGGTGCATAAGTGGTTTCAAGTGTGTATGAAAAATTGAATAAGGCATAACTTAAGTAGTTTCGTCCTATAAAGAGAAAAATAATATAGCCTATAACATCAACCAAAAGTTCTCAAACAAAATCTACACTATGCATGGGGGCCTTCCAAACAACTAACAACAGGGGGAGATGAGGTCCCTTTCATAGTTGAGTGAAGGTGAAAAAGAGATAGTTATAACCATGAGGTAGTGGGTAGTGAGAGGTCCCAAAGGACCATAGAAATCTATCTCAGGTTACCTCCCTACTGCAAGAGACACCTTGGTAAGGATACCTAAAATTGGACACTGATATACCTCTTCACGAAAAAGTGTAACAGGTTACCTTACCTTCATGTTGAAATCAAACAGTCTAGGGATCTTCAATAGTGAAAGAGCGAGGAGTCTTAATCACACCTCTAGTCCAAACCTTAACATTATCCACTTTGAAAGAGTGTACCAGTTACCAAA
This sequence comes from Picea sitchensis, assembly GCA_010110895.2. Classification (NCBI taxonomy): domain Eukaryota; kingdom Viridiplantae; phylum Streptophyta; class Pinopsida; order Pinales; family Pinaceae; genus Picea; species Picea sitchensis. The sequence continues at coordinate 2,940 of SNQJ01S0221787.1, forward strand.
TCATTTAGCACCATGTCCAATAGAAAGGATTTTGGTTCCAGAAAGTTAACCTCTATTTCTCAATGTAAATGACCAAGGGAAGTTATTTGGATTCATATCCCCAAGGTCCTAACTTAACTAAAAACAAAAACTTGGTGCCCAAGAAAGCTTAAATGTGTGTTGAATTAGTAGTTGATTTTAAGGTTGATCTTGGTATCATGAACCAAGCATATGTTTTAGGGTGTGCTTTGTGTTCTTGTGATGTGGCCAAAATTAAGATTGAAAAAAATGCTTGAAAATAAATGATACTGGAAAAAAAGGAAATCTCAGTAACTATGCAAGTAAAAAACTAAAGTACTCAATGTTTTTTTTCATAGGAATTGGGGAATGTTCTCATTAAAACAGTGTGGTCAATACCATTGGGATACAAAATACAAGCTTCATAAGATCCCAGAGACTTCCATATCTTAAGTCTAGACCAGATTTTACAAAAATTATGTCTGGGTCCTTAAGTATTGTCCAAAAACTTAAGTTATGTCTAATATGAGAGGTATACAGTCAGTAAAAGATATCTTTAATACATATAGATAAACAAAACATGACTACTACATTTTTAGAGTAATTCAGCTACTAGATTCTTGCTTGATAACTTGAGTTCCTTTTTGGTCCCAATCTTCTTCAACTAGTTCATTGAGGTCAGGAATCGGGCCCAATGAGGCTTCTAAAATATTCCTTGATGTGTTCCCATTGTTGGTTGGGGTGGAAGGTTGTCCCTAGTTTTTCTCTCACTGTTTAAGATGAAATTGGAGATTATCAATTTGACTACATTACGTGAACACTTCATCTTGAAGCGACCCAATGATAAGTCGATGCTGAGAAAAAAATTCAAGCTCAAAGGAGAGTGTGGAGGTGATGGCTCTGAATTTAATTTTTAACTTCTAACACTCTACGCACTCAAACTCGAGATCATGTTGACCTTGTCCTACTTTTCTCCCCTTAGTATCCATGTTCCTAATACAATTGAATACAAATTGCACAATGCCTCGACACTGAAGGGGAATGATCTGGATTATTTTGGAAATACTGAAATGAGAGTGGAGATATAATAAATAAATGCCTTGAAGGGAGATATCCATTATATCAATAATATAAAAATAAATATATCTAGATGCAACCATAAACACAGAATCACAGGTAATACATGATTTTATTAATGAAAGAAATTTCTGGGGGACTATAAAAATACTGAGTGAAAGATTCGCTAGAATGGTGGCATCTTATCTCACAGAAGAGATGTGTGACTACTCGCATTCAAAGGAAGATGATTAAAATGAGGCTAAGAAGGCCTTTTTACAATAGAAACCAGAATTCCAAAAACCATAGACATCCAGAAAACCCTAACCCTAGGAGATGAAGGCCAAAGTGTTTAAGGCCCGTTTGGAGTAAGTTAATTGCAGCATCAACTTCTTGGGGTCGTAACTTTTGTATGTGATCTCCGTTTTAGGCGTGTATTAGCTCGTTGGAAAGGTATTGTCAAGGAGATTCATTTTGGGAGCTCAATGTCCCTTCAGATATCATTGAGAACCTTGATCCTAGAAAAAAAATCATTTAGGCCCTCAAAATGGCCCTAGAAGTTAAAACAACTAAAAATAGTAAATTTATTGCAAGAAAACTATTTTGAGCAGGTTGGAAAAAGGTGGGTGGCCACCGATATCCACCCTAGATGAGGGAATTATTGTCAAGCAGTGGAAAGTGGATCTGGCAGAGAGAGACAAATCCACACTTGGGATGCACTGAGTCGAGGGACAACAGAGTGATATCTTTGAAGCTAGGCTAGGGATGTTGATCTAACCATCCCCATCCAGTCACTTCATTTTTCTTCCTCCCTCCTAAAATATAAATTTTCACTTAGGTTTATTTGTTTGTTGTATAATGAAAAGTTGTTGTATAATGGAGCATGGAAACAACTTTAGTAGGTTGAATTTCTTTGGGAAAATCATAATACATACTGGAAAACCTCTTCAATTCTTCCCATGGGCTGTCATCTTTGGCTTCAAATTTTTAAACCATTCCTTGGCATCTCCTCTCAAGAGTTGAGAGAAATCCCTCATACAAACATAGTCATGGTCAATCTCAAATAAGTCTACAAAATTCTCAAAGCCTTGGAGTTTTTTTTCAGCTATGATGGCACAAGGTTCTCCATCAAACATAGGTAGGTACTCATAGTTCTTGGAGGAAAATCATGAAGAATGTGGGGTAACTTTAAGGGTGCATGTCACGTGATGGATTTTGAAGGGAGTTGGGTCAAGTATAGGAGGTGAATTACCATCCTTGGTTCCATGAGGCTCATCAACTTGGTTATAGTTATCACATGGCCCAGATGGAATTTTTATCAGTCGATTACTAAACTAAGGGGATATTTTTATAATCCTAAGAGGATGCAATACAATTTCAAGATCATCATGATCACCATTGAAATGCAGTAGATAAAGAAAAATTTGTCTAGCGTGTTAGGGGGAAAGGAAAAAGGAAGAAATTATACTTGAGAAAATATTATGTCTTGAAAAAACACACAACAGGTACTTGTTTTTCTTCATGGTATCTTTTCATACCTCCGTCAAGGGATGTCATCTTCGAATAATTAGGTATGTGTGTTTTGGAAAATTTGGATGCATTGAGAGTGAAGTCACCAGTTAAAATTTATATTTATGGATTCTTCTACTTGGGATGATGATCTAACCATCCCCATCTGGTCACTTCTTTTTGCTTCCTCATTCCTTACACTTGAATCCTCCCTCCTAAAACAAACAAGATCACACGTGCGAGGAGGAACTCCTCTCTTCCTCATGATGTCTCTTTGGCACTTCCCATAGGCAGAAAAATTAACCACCTACCTTAATAGACCTTGCCCTCGTGCTTAGATCCATGCGCTAGAGAACATGCATCGTGCTGGCCAGCCACATGTCTCCCCCCAAATATCGTGGGCCCCGGGAAACATTATAGGGTCTAGTTTCATGGCAAGGGGGATAATCTTTGATGACCACCAACCCCCAAGAGTCATTGGGCCTTGCCTATGGCCTTATTAGCCATTTTATCTCCCTCTTCATTATTGTTTTGGAGGATGTGGAAATAATTGATTTGCATGGATCCTGCGAGGAGGCGAATTATGTCTATTAGATTTCTTAGGATCATGTTATGAGGAGAGGAGCCCAATATAATTGTCCTTATTATCGTCTTTGAGTCTCCCACTACATTCAAAATTTGAATTTGTATTTGTTTTGTCAAGTGGATCTCTTGAAGGAGGCATAAGCCTACCTTTGTTGTTTGTTTCCGTCCCAAAATTCCGGAAATAGTACAAAACTCTATTTCCTTGAGACTAAAACACGCCCCCCTCCCCACCTACCTCCCTTGAATGTTTATATTTCCTTTTATTCCTACCTCCCATGAATGTTTATATTTCCTTTTATTTAAATTACCTTTCTAAAATAGAAATGACTTGCAAATAATTCAGATTTCATAAACAGAAAGAATTGGTTTCAAACAATTTCACATGCAATCAGATTTACTAAGGAAAAAATCCTTATTGGAAAGAAAAAATTAAGGGTCTTATGAGGCCTTTTTCTTTTTTTCTTAGGGTTATGGAAATATGGACTATACATGCACTTTGCAATAACAAATAAAAATGTCCTACATCTGCAATAGAAAATGAAAAAAAATGGGACAATGCAACAAGATACATGCACCTAACTATATGCTTCTTTTCTTTTTTATTTTTGAATTGAAAATGAAATGCATGCAAGAAAAGATACCTACAGGATCTAACATCAAATAAAATTCAAAGTTACATCTCGATATTGACTCAAATCCTCAATGGAGTCGTCATAGGTTGGTGCAAATTTGCAACAAGGGTTAGCAAATTCGAAATTATTTTGGTTTTTTCAATATCACAAACAAAATGTTAGAAAAAATAAAAACCCTAGTTTTAAATGGATAGATTTACTCTAAGATCAATGTTATTATTCAAAATAGAAATGAAATTCAATAAATAAAGGAACAAGAACAACAAATGCATTAAAGAATAAATGAATTATCCATTATCCAAATGGAAAAGTTGTATGATATCACTTGTGGAGGAAACCCCCTTGAAGATGTTGATCTTCATGTGGCCTATCCTTGGCAGGGTTCTTTGAGTTCCTTGTGTGTGTGGTTTCTCTCTCCTCTGGCTATAAATGATGGTTTTAATAAGAAAGAGCTCTTTGATAAACTAGGGTTTCAAGAATGATGGAGAAAATTCATGGAAAAACACCCATAATGAGAAATTGGAGAGAAAGAGAATGGAAGAGGAAAAAATGAGTGAATTATGAAATGGGGGGAGGCCCCTCCTAGTTTTATAGGAAAAAATATGAAGTTTCTCTCATTATTTTTCTTTTTTAATTAAAAAAAGGAGGGAAAAGTCATAAAAGGGGGTTTTATGACTTAATTGAGCAAAATTAACTTTAAGAAAGGGTTTCCTATAAGTTAATTAGAGGGGACATGATGTAAAACTGGGTTTTATGTCATGGTACCCATACTATTGTTAGGTTATTGTGGTACAACTAGATTTTTTGTCTAGGTGGTCCATTTTTAGGTGATAACACCATGTTCAGGTTGTTGGGCTCAACCTATGCATTTTCCTCCCTCCCACAGGTCGTTGGTTGTGTTACATGGGTTGTACGGACATTTGTTCATAGAGGTAAGGTTGTATGGGGTGCACACATGTCGTACATTATGTGTATGAGCCACCCCTTACTCCCTGGACCATCAATTAATTTCCTGAGTATTTAAATTATTTATTGGGATGAATTTTTAATTGTTGGGTCAAATTATTATTTGCTTGGTCAATTCATTACATGGTTGAGTTGAATTCTATTATGGTTGGATGAATTTGTTTGTTCCTGGGTGATTCATTGGATGCATTGGGTTGTGAGTTGAGTGGAAAGTTTAATGGATGGAAACCATAAAATTTATCACCATTCCTCATCCCCATAGATTTGGCATCTTGTGGTTGAATTCATTGTGTTGTTCATGGTTAAATACTTGCGACATTATTTGGAATTCTCTCATTCATTGTGCTCTTATAAAGTCACATCACATGTGCTTTCATTATTTGTGTTTCACTTTAAATTATAGTTTGCTATAAGAACATATTTTATATTCCTATCACCTTTTGGATGAGTCAGATTCCATTTAAGACCACTACATAAAGTAGAATAATCATCCCATTAGTCATTGGAGCATACACCTACAAATTGCATATTCATTGCACTAAGTTATACACAGTTAGATAGAAATCTATAGAGAGACATGGAAGGTGTTGTGGATGGAAAATGGTGGCATTCAAACAAAATTTGGATGTATTCATTTAAACTCAGAAGGACAGAGCACCTTAGTAATTGTCTTGGCACTACAAAAATAAGTTTTGAAGCCAAAAAACATTATATCCTCATGTGCCTACTAAATTACATAGCATACAAGGGTTTACATTGGGTTGTTTCATAGAGGTTTCACCCAATATCGGGCCTTGAATCCTTTATACGAGCATAGGATACACTAAGAACAGAGAACCACATAGAATCGGTATATGGTCATTAGCTTCAGAATATTTGTAGAGCATTGTTTGTTATTAATCAGACTGTTATTGTGTTTCTAGATAGTTGTTGTGTGCAAGTTATAAACAAGATAAGGCTTTGCATCCAGGGAGAGAAGAGATATCATTATGCATGGTAGAGGAACAAATGCCTAGTGGCCTTTCTACAAATAGAGTGCTTTGTACAATTCTAAAAGGGAGATCAAAAACATACTTCTGCATAGGATCTGTGTTGGTGAAGTGAGTGGGATATAAGTCCCTTATTTACGGATCATAAGTTATTAGAGAATTTTCATCCTTGATGGTGACACAACTACCAAAAATTTGAAGAGAATATTGTAGACATCAACATGGGTAAAGAAAGCAAAGAAAATATGGAAGACTTCAGGGTCAGCAATGCTTCGCTTCAAGAAGAGAATGAACACTCGAAGGAATAGGTCTAGATATTCAACACGAGGATGGTAGAGATGAAGAAGCACCTTGAGACCTCTACGAAACTAATTCCCTTGATAAAGAAGAATTTTTAAGAATGTTAAGACTCCCTCACCACTATCATGGAATATTGGGACAAGCACAGAGTGCAACTTGTACACTTGGGAGAGAAGGTAATTCAGTTGGATAGTTGGCAAGAATATGGGCTCACTTAGATGACGGACCACGGCTACAATAAGAGTTGGCAGAGAAGAAGCATGCCTTAGAAAGGCTCCAAACATCTTTCCAAGAACACTAGGAAGTAGCATTTCCTTCAATATCTACTGCCCAAACCAACACCATGATCGAAAAAACTTGGGTAAGTTCACATTTTGTATACATTTCTCATGAGAAACTTAGTGAATTTGAAAAGAACACCAAAGGTATCGGTTCCAAAATCCTAAGGTAAATGGGATATGATGGAAAAAATATAGAAAAGAGAAGAAAAGGAATCCTAAACCCCATTATCACTACATCGTGGGTCAAGGATGAAGGCCTAGGATTTGATGGTAGGATGGACAATCCCATGCCCATGAAGACTATTTTTTTGAAGGTGAAATACATGATAGAGTTGGCATTCTCATAAGGATAAATAGAAGAAATAAGTGAAGGTGGAAACCAACTACCACCTCAACCTTCTTATGGTAGATTGAAGAAGGGTAGTGATGAGAAAAACACGAAGACTTAGCCTACACCATCACTCAAAGGAAGAAGAAAATCAATCAATCAGGGAAAGAATAAGAATAATACCAAGAGGTATTCATCAAACAATAAATCCCTTGTTTGTCACTATTGCAATAAGAGAGGTGATAACACTGTGAATTATTGGTACTCAAAGGCTTGTTCACTCTATGGGAAGAAATGCCATCTTGAGGCATGTTGCTAGGAGAAGTAATCCATATCCCACAATATTGAATGGTTTTAAAGGAGGAGGGGTATGACAACCAATCCTCGTAGCAACAACAGGAACTTTTTCCACCATTGCAAGTTGAGTGGACATTTGGAAGCAAAGTGTTAGTGACTTCATCCATAGCTTCACCCCATAAACTACATAGCTGAGAAAAGGGTGTGGAGAGTGAACAACACAAAAGATGAAGAGTTTCATGCATCTCCAATTCAAGGAGAACTAGAAGTTTTCCAAGGAGATACAACATCACAAGAGGTCAACCTCACCAATAAAGCAAGTAGTTGTTTGATGGAAGAAAGTGAGAGAGGATACTGATCTCAAGCATGCGCTAACATCTCTTTTATTGCAAGTTGGTTGAAGAATGACTTTCCAGGAAATGAAACAACTTACCAATGATCAATACCCCTACAACCAACATGAAGGGGTGTGCAATATTTTCATTCAATTGACATGGTAGTAGATAATCATCTCCATGCCATGAAGCAATTTTTCCTTGTTGGGCCCTTGATTTGTACACTTTTTTCCATCCATTTACCTTGTTTTGGCGATATTCTAAGCAAAGTCGTGTGGATTTAGAGTGACTTCCTTTCGAATGCATGTTGTATGAATTAATTGTGATCATCTTTTCAATCAAGAGTTGTTTGCATTAAGTGCAAACTTCCTTTCTTATGACTTTTTATAAGGTTTTAGATATAACAACTTAGAAGTGTTTCTTCTTCAAGAAAAATTAATTGATTGACTTTTCCATTCATTTAATGCACGATCATTTAGAATCACCAGCATTATAGAAGAAATTACAGTATGCGTAGACTTTTCACATAGCCTTGAAATAAAAGACGACCCCTGGTTTGACAATTAATGTGACTGTTATTTAGTTGTCCTAAAAAGACATTTAAAAACGCCAACATTTTGGCGCCATTTCCTGTTGGAGATACTTCACAAACACTTGGGATTTCTTTTTCCTAAGGTTTTCCTTATGCTTATTAGTCATTATTCAAACTCCTATAGTTTTGGGAGAATATTCATTTTCCTACATTCTAGGAGAATATTCTCTTCAGCTCACACTTCAGTTTGATCAGTTGAGTGGAGTATAGATGCCACATTGGTTTCATCACAATGCAGCATTGGGATCATCACCATCTAATGTGAATTATCCTTGGGATTATCACCAAACTAGCACATTACTAATGATTCCCTAATCTCCTCCTCACTCCACTATGTTTCATTCAGTTAATTGAAGACTGAGAGACTAGTTAACTCAGACTGGATGGCAGTTTACTCCTCTAACTGTCGGTGTGTGTCTAGATTAATCTAACACGCCACTATTTTTCATTTGCTTCTCCTCCAATGTGCATTAGTTGATTTATACAAAGTACATCATGTGTAAATTATCATTCATTCATTTGGTTAATAGAATTCTTCCATTATTTCTCTCTTGTTTCTCTCTTTTCTCCTTTCTCTGCAAACTGTGTATGTATTTTTGCTAGCTAGATCTTATCTGTGAAGTTTCATTCACATTTAGTGGTATCATAGCCAAAGGATTGCTAGGAAAAAGACACACCGGATTCTTTTTGCAGGTATCGAAGATTGAAGACAGTGGGAAAAATGGAATTTCCAAAAGAATTCATTCTTACACAATACAATTTCTTTGCATGGAAGGAGAATATTATAGTGCATCTTCAAAGAAGAGGATTATATAGGTTAACCATGGACACAGATACCAAACCCACATCAACCATAGAAAAATCCAAGTATCTAAATTGAATGGATGAAGTGTTTGGAACTATTTGTAGTCTCATTTCTCCTGAACTCCTCTTTCACATATCCTCCTGTAAAACCCCCAATGAAGCATGGACCACCATGGAAGGGATTTTTGGAAAACAGGAGGAGATGAGGGGACACAATCTTGAGGTGAAATTTCTCACTTTGGATCCAAAAACCTTCAATAATCTCTAATATTTCCTTACCAAATATAAGGATTTGTTGTCACAACTCAAGGCTTGCGGGGTTGATAAACCTAAGGAGGAGAAACAAATGGTTCTTACCATTCTCTCCAAACTTGGTCTAGAATACTCATTGTTTGTATCCACATTTCATTCAGTTATTCTTGCCTCTGGAACTACCTGGAAAATTCCTTCTCTTGAGGTCTTTATCAAGTCTCTTACTCAAGAGAAAAACAAGCTCATCAACATGGGAAAAATCAAAGGCCCAAAGGTGCATGCAATTGCTATGCAAGATGGTAACAATCATACAAATCAGAAATATAAAGAAAAAGACAAAATTATAGCACATGCAAATCCAAAGAAGGAAGGGTACTCAAAACCCTTCAATGATGCCTCCAGATCCAAAGGTGGAAAGGGAAGAAAAGGAGAGAAATGCACTTACTTCCATAAAGGATTCCAACCATAATCCACATGTATGTAGAAACAAATATATCAAATGGCCCAAATAATTCAAAAAAAATAAAATTGGAGATCGCATCCCCGAGGGAACCAAGAAGAAGAAGTCAGAAGATCAAAATCCCAAGAAAGGAAATTCTAGCCATGCTTTGATTGCCATCAAATACTCTTCCAATGCTTGGATTGTATATTCAGGTGCATCACACCACATGGTTTCCACAAAAGAAGTTTACTCTTCATTGGATGCATGCAAAGTTCCTCCTATTCTGATGGGAGACAACTCTCAAGTCGAGGTAACTGGAAAAGGAAGAATTGAACTCGTTAATGGAAGCTTCGAGAATGTTCTACACATTCCCAAAATTTTCATCAATCTTCTCTCTTTGAATCAGATGAAAAACTCTGGCATCGGAAAGAGATTAATATTCACACCTGATGCAGTGGATATCTATGACATGCAAACCAATTCTAGGGTTGTTACTTGTGAGGTAAATCAGCAATCCAGACTCTACACATTTTATGAATTTATTGAACCAGATTCTACTTTACTTCTTAGCCATGCTGATGAAAG
>SNQJ01S0221788.1:0-13720 GCA_010110895.2 Picea sitchensis
TTCAGAGTATTCGGAGCTACCGTCTCCCCGCTTGCATTACCACTGTTCATCCCCAACAAGTTGGCTTGTCGAGAGATCACCCGACAAACAGTGATTGACGGGGTGAGTAAAGAACTCAAAGCATCTTCAAAGAAGGTGTGGCCATTTTTTCCCGTTCGGCTAAATTCTTATTCTTTATTGGATTTCGGGCACGCCAAAGCTGAGGCTGCAGCCCTGGAAGACCTGAGTTTGGTCTCCATTGAGTATAAAAAACATGATCCCTAGAAAATTGTGAGCAACCATTTTGCTAATTGTGGGCTAAAGAGGTTTGAACATGATTTTTCACCCCCGGATGGCATTTTTTGAGGGGTGAGATATTATGAGGAAGTGCTAGCTCGGATACGATCTTTAGCACCCGAAGACACAACCTCGATATTGATATTTCAAGAACACAGACGGAGATGTCTTCCCACGGTGTTGTGAGGAGGGAGCCCAGGCGTTGCTGAGACGGAACTGAAAGATGATGAATGCCCCAACAATGCAACTTCTAGATCAGGAAAAGGCCAGAATGAGGGGGAGAAAACGAAGAAGCTCGAAGCAGAGGCATAGAATCCGGACCCGCCAGAGACCCAGAATCCGGAAACTGAGACGAAGACCCCTGAACCTCCAAAGAAGCAGGACTCAATCGCCACCTCAGGAAAGGCAGCGAAACAGATCGGGGAACCCATCACTTCTGTCACCCCTTTGTAGTCAACGCAAGGAAATATAGAAGAAGGATGGATTTTCAATGAGGAACTAAGGCCTATCAGAACATAAGAACTTCCTCCAAACGAGTTCTTCATTGACAAAAAGAGAAAAGCAGTGGTGAAAAGGGAGTTTTACCAGGACGAAGGATCGACTGCTAAAAAATTCAAGGTTATGACCGATGGAAAGAACAAAAAGAATGAGGAATTTTCCACGAAGATCGCAGGAACACTAGGAGCGTATGCATCGGTGAATCAATTCTCGGTCGGAGTATTAAAAAACTAGCTCAAAAGGAAAAATCGCCTGATCAAGACTCTCGAAGCCAGAGTAGCTTTATCCGCAGAAAGCGCTAAAGGTCAGGTGAGCGGGGAAATAGAACTGGCCCGACTGGCTGATAAAAAGGAAATAGAAGTGCTCAAATCCAAGTTGGAGCAAGTGCATTCAGTGATCCAAGACGGTCGGGTGCAAGCTGGTCAACAGAGGACTATGATTGTAGATTTGCAAGCTCAGGTAGAGATCGCGGAAAGTAGGGTGATCGATGTCGAGGGGTTTAAATCCTGAGAGACCCAGATTCAGAGCAAGATCTCTTATACATAGCAGAGTTTTCTCGCCAAAGTGGGAACAATCCGAGAGGATTGTCTGTTTATGCATCGGGTTTCCGAGCACCTCACTGTCAGAGAAAGAGATGCAAGAGCAGCTCAGGTCGCCTTCCAGGAGGCAGTGATAGCCATGAATGACAGAGTTTCGGCAGGTTCTCCCTGACTCACCCTCCCAGAACAGACTAGAGGTAACATTTTGTTGAAGGATTGGGAGCATAATATTGCCCTGGGCAAGGAACAGGCCCAAAAAGTGACCAATTCTTTAGAAGAAGCCTTCAATTCTATAGAGGGTGAGATGTTGGGTATGGACACTGGAGGCGATGCCGAAACATTAATACAAATGAATGTAGAACAGATCTCGCTTGATCTGAAAGAGAAGAAGGAGAGAGATTCGGCCGATATCTCTCAGATGGACAGGGTGGACATGGCTCGAGTTGAGAAGGACTTGATTTAGCCCAGCGCGCAACTAAGTTCCCTAGACATCGTTGATGCACAAATGGGGGACAAGATACAGTAGTTGGCCCGAGAATGTTACTTCGCCAAGGCCAGCTATCAAGCGGAACCTTCACAACTCGTATCTCGACTCGTGGAAAGATGTATCGCCTGCACCGAGGCCACGCGAAGACGAGCACCTGGCACTAGATGAAGACAAAATAAGGGAGATGGAGCGATTTCTCTCTCCTCTGTTATAATGAAAATTTTGCAACCATTGAGATTCTACTTGCTTTGTAGAAATTGTATAAATATATCCCAGAAAGAAATAAACAAGGATGGACCCTTTTTGAGATTTTGTAATAGAGTTTTTGCATTGAGACTTAATACAAGCAGATCCGATATTCTCAATTCCGTCACTTCTGTATTACAAGTTTTCTTTCTTGTTCCTCATTTTTCATTTTCAATTCATATTCGTAATTGATGTACTTCGTTATAATTTAGTACTACCACTACTATAACGAATAAATTTGGGTTTTATGTGATTGTTTATTGCCTTTCCTCTGCACCAGCTATCAGCTGTGTAAGACCAATTTGCAGTTTTAGAATTCTACATATATTTTTGTTACATCGGTTATTTCCTTCAATATTTTCTTCTTCCGTTTACTTCGTGAGATTTTCCCTTGATAGGAACCTGACATTGTAAGAGGCTTAATGTTTTTCCCCCATCTCGCCCTTTGATTAAGATATAATACAGTTACGGGAACGAGCCTTTGATTTGCATACATCTTTAATACTGTAATCGTGAATTCTCTTTTATGAAACTTAACTGAGACAACACTAAATCTTTCTTGACAATTCTCTTACCAGTACTATTCCCCCATGACCGTTCCTACACCAAATAAACCCAACGTTGAACTCGGATTATTGAACCAAATACATATCTCCTTGAACCTCTTCAACACTATCCTTAAAACAACCACTAACCGGGCCAAGCTTGAACAATCATGGGCAACCATTGAACATGACATAACTATTCAGGAGCAGTTCAAAGCCAGACAACCCCAATGAAGAAATCTCCCTTAGACTCTTCTCCGAAGGTTTATTTTTCTCCTCTCCTTATCCTAACCACTTTCGGATGTCTTGACACTGTACTTTTAAGCCTTAGTACAGACTCAGGAACAACACATCATATCTTTTTGGAAAAAATGAGGGCAATCGAATTTTGAATTTTCTTTCACCATTTGTCTTGGACTAGATGGGGGCAATCAGATTATGAATTTCCTTTCACCCTCTGCCTTATATTTTAATATTTTGAAGTGGGGGGAATAAATTTGTATGTATCATACAAGGGATGATATCTTCTTAAAATTTTTAAAAGGGAGGTCTGTCATAAATTTTTAAGTATACTTTGAGACTAATTTTCTTCCAATTCTCAATACACCTTCGCCTGTAGGGAAGATTTTATAGGGATTTTGATTTTCATGGATCAACCTTGAGCAAATTAGTCAGTTTAAAATCCAATAGAAGAGTTAAATTTATCAGGATTAGTCTGGACATACTTTCTTTCAACTAAAATCCAAGGAACATAAATATTTTATCCTAATCATGTTTCAGAGATATGTTTTTAAGTTTTCGGAGTCAAGGTGTAATTCTTTCTTTCTATCAAGATCCAGGAAAGGTAGCGAAAATCAAAAGAGAATAAAATATTAAGGGTAGGAAAAATAAAATAGAATAATGACTTAAAGGGCCAGACACAAAACAATCTCATTTTGACACAAGTTTTTTTATTGATTTTCGAACTTCTTTTCAAGCCCTTTTTATCCTTATTTTTTTTCTTCTTTTATTTAAGTTTTATTTCATTTTCATTTTGTTCAGAGAAGGCTTCAGAATTAATTTGTAATATTTATACTTTTCTAATATTTTATCAGGTGACAATATATATATGAGTGAAACCCCCTTTACATTCAATAAGATTTGTTTAAAATTTTATCTTGGACTAGTGGGGTAGATGTTCATACCTCAGATTTCCTTTATATTTTCAATCAAGTAAATCATTAATTTATCACTTGTTTTGAGAGAAAGTGAATGTTCTGATACATCCTTATCTCTCAACTCACATTAAGTATTAATGTAAATCTGAAATATGACTATTGCATAAAATGTTTTAGGTAGCACCCGTTGATAGGAGCGTCAAGAATTTTTCCGTCGAGGTTTTCTAGTAAGAAGGATTTTTTCCCCTCAGTAGCTTCAATCCTGAATGGTATGAACCATAGATGGTCAAAATTTCCATGTTTACCTGCATATTCTTTCCTAGTATCCCACTTCAAAACTAAATCTCCAGGGTGAAACTCTATGTCTTTAGTTTTTTTATCAAAAAGGGCCTTCATATCATCTTCATACTTATTAAGTTTGTCATCTACTTCGGCTCTATTTTGCTGGACCTCGATTATTTGATTTATCCTTCTTGTAACATCATTTGGATATTCATTTTCATCCTGTCAGAGATTCATCATAGGAAGAGTGAGATTGATAGGAAAGAAAATGTCAGTACCATAAACCAATTGAAAAGGGGACAAACCTATTGATTTTTTGGTGTCGATTTGATTCGCCCATAAGGCGTATTTCAAATGAACGTGTCAAGCCTTTTTATTTTCTGTCAACACTTTTCTTATTATATTCATCAGGATCTTGTTGGATGATTCATCCAACCCATTCCCCTGAGTATAATAGGTTGTAGAATGTAATAACACAATGTTGTATTTCTGGCAGAATTTGACATTGCCATAGATTTGAAAGCTTGGGCATTGTTAGTGACTATTTTTCGAGGACAACCAAATATTGATAGGATGTTCTCTTCCAAGAAGTTTATTACTACCGAATATGTAGCTTTCTGAGTTGGAATGTCTTCGACCCACTTTGTGAAGTAATTGGTAGCAGTTAAAATCCATTTATCTTGGGTGCTTGACTGCAGATGGATTTCTTTGATGAAATCTAGACCCCATTTTTGAAAGGGATCTTCTGCTTTGACCGGTATTAAAGGCAGTGTAGGGAGATTTTGCTTACCAGAGAACAATTAACAAGATTTGTAGGCTTTGATCTTGACATTCACGTTAGTAAATAACTTTGGCCAATAATATCCTACTCTTAAAATATTGTAGGTTGTTTCCCTCCATGCGTGGTTTCCTCCACACTCTCCTTCATGAAATTCATTTATGACTCCTTCTGTTTCAGATTTTGTTAAGCAACATAACAAGAAACCCATAGGATCCTTCCAATAGATTTTTCCATCGATAATACAATATTTAAATGCATGTAGCTTCAAAGTTCTTGCTTTGGGCGGAGTCATGTCATTCGGGCACTGAAGGGTAAGGAGGTATGAAACAATGTTACAATACTAAGTAGAGGAAGAAAATTTATATTCAATCTAAATCATAGGTATTTGATCATCAAGCTCCTCTATATCCAGGAGATACCTGTGCGATTCCAGGTGATTTATCCTGAGCACCCTGAAATTTGATTCGGCTAATAGTTTCGCCAAGCCTTGACCTTTGACTAGTTTGGTCGGCTTTAATTCTAGATCAAACTCTTGAATTTTAGCTAACCAATGACCTCTCTTTCCATCACTGTCTGGTTGAACCAATATGTCTTTGACAATGCTTGTTGGCACGTAAGCGATTATTTTGGAATGCAACACATATGTCTTGAGATATTTGAGAGATTTCACCATTACGTAAGCTTGTTTCTCAGGTATATCATACTTAATTCTGCATCCCTGAGACTTTTATTGGAAAATTCTATCAGTTTCTCAATGTCTTCTTCGTTCTTTTGCAGGAGAACCATTGCGATAGTATGTTCAGAAGTGAAAGAGAATATCAATAATTCCTTAGTATAGTCTGGATTGGATAACACTGGTGATTCTCCTATAGCTTTCTTGACTCACTTGAATGATGATTTAGCTTCAGTGTTCCATTTCACTTGGTTGTCCTTCTTCAACATATTTGTAATCAATTTAATTATTTCAGCAAAATTAGGAATGAATCTTCTCAAAAGGTTGATCTTTCCAAAAAAATATTGAATTTCTTTTTTGTTCCTAGGAATATTAATTGTGTCTATAGCCTCAACTCGTTTAGGTTCGACCTTGATTCCTTCTTTTGACACTATATGACCCAAGTTATTCCCTTCTTTCATAGTGAAATGTGATTTCTTATTATTAAGAGACAAACTGAACTTTCTACATTTTTTGAAGGTCTTCCTGAGATGTAGAAGATGTTCTACATTAGACTTAGAAAAATTGTAAAATCATCAAGATAAATAACAATGAATTTGTCTTTCTCACCAAAGAATGAAATTTCCATCACTCTCTAGAAAGTATCCCTTGCATTCATCAAACCAAATGGCATTTTATCATACATAAAAGTTCCCCATGGAGTGGTAAATGCACTATTTTCTCTATCTTCTTCATGGACATTGATTTGATTGTATCCAGAAATACCATCATTCATGGACATTCTGTTAGCTCCATCTAATTTTTCTAGAACATGATCCATTTTCGGTAGTGGGTAGTTGTCTTTGAGGGACTACTGATTTAAGGTTTTGAAATCTACACAGAGCCTTATTTCACCATTTTTCTTTTTGACGGGTACCAAATTTGCTAACCATTTGAAATATCTGAGTGGAACGATAATTTTTGCATAGAGGAGCTTCTTGACTTCCCTTTCTATTACTGGCAGGAGAATAGGATTTATTTTTCTGATTTTCTTCCTGAAAGGTTTGATACCATGTTTTAAAGGAATCTTGTGTTCAATAACAAAGGTATCACAAGTTTTTAGATCATCATAGGACCACACATAAATGTCTTTTTATTTCCTAAGCAACTCGGTGTACTTATTCTTCATTTGGGCGAGAAGGTATTTAGATATCTTGACTAGTTTAGGGTCTTCTTCAGTTCCTATATTACAGTCTTCAACCTCTTCAGGTTGAGGTCGTAAGGTAGACTTTAAAGATATGTCATCCTAGTCAAACAATATCTCTAAGGGGATCAGACCTCTGAGGATATGATTCTTATTAAGTACGAGCATGTGATGGTTTGTGATCTTATCCTGGAACTTTTCAAAGTCTTCACCTTCCTACATGACCCAAATAGGACCGCTCTAGTTTTCTTGATCTATGTGAGTCTCAGAAAACTTTTCAACCATTTCAAGGCACTGTTTGATTTGTTCGTCGTGCTCAAACACCTACTAGTGATGAACATTTTTTGAGATCGAAGGTTTGTTCTCATATCAATGTGATACTTTAGTTTCAATACAGTGGGGGGTATGAAGGTCACAACAACTTTGGCTAAAGAGTAAACTTGTTGATTTTCCATTCTGGGAATAGAGTGAATATTAAAAGATGAGAAGAATTTTTCTATCAAATCCCAGGCACAATTTTTGTATGACCTCAGCCTTGGATTCTTAGCCTGATACTATTGTTTTATTTGTTTCACAATGAGACCTGCATCACCATAAACTATCAGATGTTCCATTTTTAACTTTCTGGCAACTTCCAATCCTAAGACTAAAGCTTCATATTCACATACATTATTTGTATAATCAATCTCCCACTGTAATATATATGAGAAGGGAATAACGTACTCATATCCTAGCGCTACAAATAACACTCCGTCCCCTACTCCTTCACAGGATGAAGCGCCATCAAAAAACATTTTCCACATTCCTTCTCTACTATTTACACTTTTCTTTGTTTTTTCTACTTTTTTATTTTCTTGTTCTATACATTCTTCAAAATCATCATCTATAGATAAAATAAAATTTCCTAAGTCCTAATCAACAACATAGACTAGGTAATTATTGGTTTTTTGGGGGTCACTTACAGTATACGTCAATCTAGTATCTCTATATGATTGAGTGAATTGTCCATCAAAAATCAGGATCGTAGCGTAAGTCATGTCCAACTGAACTGATCCTCCTAATTTGGCACCACAAGACTTGGATAGAAGCATGCCATACTTTGTAGGGACGTCAACACTGACCACATCCATAAAAATACTTTTTACAGGGATCTGAGCAAGATTTACTACCAAATATTTAATCATGCCTAGACACTTAACCTTTCTAGAATCAAATGAGTACAAGTCTTGATAAGGTCTAGTGATTTTGAGGCCTAGCTTCTCCATGAAAATTTTAGGCATTAAATTATGAGAGGCCCCAAAATCTAACATACAATTGTGGAGTAAATGGTCATGCACAATTAGTGTAATATAAAACGGAGCAATAGAATCCTTGGTGTTTTCGATGTGTGGACCGAACATGATCGTAGGTATTTTATCTTGTAGATTAATAACATCTGCATGAAATTCAGCCTTAGAAAAATCTGTCACTTTAGCGATTTTCTTTTTATAAATCATTTTTTTTTTCAAGTTCAACCAGAGGCATGGGGATTTTAATTTTATTATGCTCATTTTCTAAACTAAAACCTCCAACTTCTTTTTCAGTTTCTCTGGTTGGAATTTCTTGTTCTGTTTTTTTTGGTTTCTTAGTTTGCGTTGTTCTTGTTTCAACTCATTTTTTTGGGGCAACTTGTGTTTCAGTTGGTGTTTTAGAAATTGCTACCTCATTCATTTTACTTCATGACAAAATATTTTTTGGTGGAACATTCGTAGAATTTTTATCTCTAGGCCTTAAATCATACTTTTGTTGGAGTTCAGACATTATTGAGTCAGTGAGCCCTTGATAAGTAGAATCTCCCAGATTTTTGATGCCTTCCTCATTATTAAATAGGGATTCCAGGTCTACAAATTTTTCATAATCTTGCCTGGTTAAGTGTGGCTCCAGATCATCATCACTAAGGTTATTCAGATATTCTTCTAGCTCCTCATAATTTTTCATTTCATCTCTCTGCATAAAGTTTTCAGTTTTAAATGGAACTTGGATCTTTTCATCTTCATTTTTTATTTGTATTTGTTGTATCTGAGGGTTAGGGTTTCTCTTGAACTGATTCCTAATGTATGGATCAGGTTTGGCTTGATCTAATTCTGTCCTAGATATTTTGTTTGATAAATCTTTGATTATATTGGCCATCTCATCCATGTTTTCTTCTGCGGACTTCCTAGATCCAAAGGGTCCTACTTGTTCTTTGAAACACCTAGGTTCTTTGGTTCCCATCTCAATCTTAGTTTTTAATTTCTTGGATGCCATCATATTGGATTCAATTTCTATGTCATCATCCTGCATTCTTGACAAAGTGGTCGATATTCTTTATCTTAATAGGAGAGCAAATTCAAGTTCAAAGCCCCTGCAAAAGTTACCTTTGTAGTAGGTTGAGAAGGTTTGATTTCACCTGGGATTTTGTTATACAATATGTTGAACCTCTGCGTAAATTCAAGGACTGATTCAAATTTTTTTTTTCTTAGAGCCCTGAATTTGGTTAAATAATAGAGATGGTCATTTTTCTCTCCCCACTGTCTTAAGAAGGCATTTTCCAAGTCATCATATGACCGTATGGAGCCTACAGGGAGCCCTCTGAACCATGTCCTCACTTTTCCTTCAAAGGTTTGTACTAACATTCTAGAGTAAACATCATCATGTTTGATGCCAAGGATATCAATAAACTGATAATAACAGAACTATGTGTTTTGTTGTGGTTAGATCTCCCCCCATGCAATTCGGTAAGTTTTTCATATATTTTTTGAGAAAATCACGAAGGAAGGTAGGGAGGACCAATGGAGCTTATATGGAAGCTAACGTGGCAAATATTCTAGGAGGCAGAGCTTTTTCTTGACCTTGTCCACCTACTCCTCTGCCTCCGGCGCCACCAACACCAGCCATTGGAAGTCTAGGAGATGATCTTCGGGATCTATAAAGGGGATTTTCAAATAATTTGAGGGACTAAAGTGGCGACCTTTCAAATACTTCAGGATGTGGTGAAGGAAGTTCCTTTAAAAAATTCTCTTTAAAAAATTCAAACAATCCTTAAATGAAATTAATAATAAGATAGTACAAAGGTTGTATTTCGTTATTTGAGTCACAATTGTAATATCAAATGGTGTGAGGGAAACTACAAAACTGTTAAACAAATAAAGGCATCAATTGTTGAGGAGTGTCAACTTGTTGTAGTAGAAGAAAAATAGAGAGTGCACCCTTGAACATGATATGAAATGTAGTAATTCAAACAACTTGCAGGCATTGCTTTACTTATAGTAAATATAGATGAAAAAATACTTACTTAATGAATTTCTGATATAATGTGATTACAATAGTTGTGATACTAAATTGCAATCAATCACTTATCAAGGAATTACATAAGGAAATTTAGAGATATGGAAATACAGGAGAAACACACAACTCAAACTGAACGAAAAATAGAATCGATGTATGCACTTGTATTAATACTAAAAAGGGTGAGTTTTCTCTATTACATTCGACAAGAAGTAGCCCTGAATAGATTTGAAATCTATCTATTTATACAAAAATTGTCACAACTCAAAACTGTTGGACTTCATGCAATATCTTCTAAAAATGGAATGTAATTCGAATGAAACGACAACAGGCATATATCGTTTGAGTTATCACTTTCATCTATATGTTCATTTTCTCCCAGAGGTTCATGTTTTCCTTTTCTCTTTGAATTGGGAACACATGTCCATTGAAACTACCATAATCATTTGTTTCTTGTCATCGCCATCAGATTCTGTTGCTATCTGTTCTTCGGATGCATTTACTGTAAAAATAATATCAGTTGAAAATATGGAGGGAGTGATAATGTGACAGGTAGCTCAGTGTTGGATCGTCATGTGATGGCTAACAGTTACGAGAAAGAGTAAATTCTCATGAATAGGATGACATGGGGACAAGTGTAGGTGGTGAGGTTAATGGGGTAACTAATGTGGAAGGTGTGACAGGTTTTGCTCCAATGTCCATTTATGTTTCTCTATTTTGTAGGGGTGCAAGGGGGTGGTTTGTAGTAACCCTTTTTTTGTCTTGCAATGCACCTAGTGATGTCATGTACCCCTAAGAGAAAACCTTGGTTTAAATTATGGGACTGCCTTTCAAAATTAAACACCGCGCAACTTTCCCCCCCACAATCTCTCTTAGCCGCTGATCTCCATGATCCATTAAAATGTGTCTGTCGATCTTCACAAAGTGAGATAAGTTCCCAAAGTTAAGCTGAGGTCACAAATCTTGGTCATATGTAGAGAATATAGATCGAATTTCATGTAATTCTCATCTGTCGATATGAGCGGGGGACATGTGTTAGACGATCCCCATATTTGGCTATTTCGTACTTTGGGGGTAGGCAAGTAGTGATGAGTAAAGAAATCCTAAAGACCCGAAGCCCATATGGACCGTTGATCAAAGAGGACACATGGCATTAGATCCTATACTTCAGAGACTTGGTACTTCATATAGTTTCACCTCGGAATGCCTGAAGCCCGAAGTTTCGAAGTAAATCCTCATCGTTGAAATCAAGAGGACATGCGGTAGGAGATCCTCCACTTGGGGGATAACCACTTCAGAAGAAATATGGATGTATGAAGAAAGAAATCCCTAAGCCTAAAGTTATGAAGTAAATATCCATCATTGAAATCAAGAGGACACGTGGCAGGAGATCCTCCACTTCAGGGATTTAACATTTCATATATTTTCACCTTGGAATGCCAAAGCCTAAAGTTCTGAAGTAAATCTCCGCCATTGAAATCAAAAGGACACACGGCAGGAGATCCTTTACTTCGAAGACTTAGCACTCCAAAGAGTTTTTTCTCCCTTTTCTATCTATTTATCCCCTTATCTACTATATTTGGTCCTTTTCTTAGTTTATCCAGCTTCCGAACTGATTTATCGTTCCACTAGATTCTGAAATCTGATCCATCAAGTTTTCTTGCAACTTTTCACAGTGCCATAATATTTAAAGAAATAAGATTAGCCTTCATGTAACAAGAGACGTCTTTAATCTCTTCACTTAACAAAACTATCAATTGTAAATAGTAAAATAATTTTGAAATTCGAAAAGCTTGTATAGATCTGTTTACAAAGAGATTATAAAAAATTCTGATGAAATTTGTTATCTGGCAAATTATAGTAATTATTAAAATTGTTAACTTTAGCCAATTGTGAAGGTCATTAATTATCTTGTAGTTGATCTTAATTCTTAATTAAATGCGTTAAATTTAATTATTTCGAGAGCTCGGACTTCAGGGGTTTTTATTATTTAGACTTATTGAAACATCTGATGCACGGAGCTTCAAAGCGACTGTTAGAGATTTACCTCTTAAAAACTCAGGTGGCTCCAGAACTCCAAAGGTTATTAGGATTATTCGATCAAAAGGAAAAACTCATCAACAACGAATATCGTGCATGCCTTATTATTAACAAACCAGTAATGAATTTGTTTTAAAATTAAAAGGCCACTTTCCAAGTTTCTGCTCTCTTCGGGTAAAATTTTATTTTCATGAAGTAGAAAATAAAAAGATCGAAAGTTAATAATTGTGCGTGTTCCAACAAATACATTGATTTAACACTTTCATTTTATGGTTAAAAAGGATTAAATTGCTCTATCACTGGTTCACCCCCCATCTCAGTAATCCAACAGTTGGTATCAGAGCAGGTTCCTTCAGGAAACAATTTAACCACTGGAAGGAGATTATGGATTATTCTGAGAATGGAGTACCACTATTTAATGGTCAAAATGGTTTAATGTATGAGTTATGGAGTGGAAGGATGAAATAATTTTTATAGGCATAGGGGTATTATATGTGGCTATCATTCATTACAGGATATGATAGTTCAAAAAGGGAAAAGACTATAACCAAGAAGGAATTGAAGAAGAATAACAAAATAACAATGGATTTCATCTCGGAAGGATTACCTAATCCGATAAGAGAAAAGGTTGGTAAATGTTCATCAACCAAAGAAGTTTGGGATAAGTTACATGACAGATATTCTTCACCCATCGCAGATTTAGAAGATGCAGATACAGATAAAGAAGAATCATGTTCACCATGTCAAACAGATTCAGAAGATCAAGAGTACATAATCACTAGAGTTATGTTGTTTTCCTTTAATTTTGAAAAACATGGGCATCTTGAAATAGAATTCCATGAAGGAAATGAGATAGAAAAACTAATTGAAAAGGAAGACAATTATGAAGAATAATTTATTATTTCTTTAGATGAACTAAGAGAAGAAAACAAGCCACTCAAGAAAGAATTTATGAAACAAAAGGAAAGTGTTCACATTTTTTAAGAATCCCAATAGGTCATCGAGAACTTAAGAACTCAAGTAGAAGAATCCAAAAATATCGAAGAAAATATTGAATATTAAAAGCAGTATTTGGAAGCCAACATAGTAGCACAGAAGGAAAAAACATAAATGAGAGAGACGATGTTGACAAATCATCTTAAGGAAAGAACCAATGATCTAAACCAACTTGAGGCCGATTATGGTCAATAAGAGAAAGGACTTGAAGAAGAAATA
Source organism: Picea sitchensis (assembly GCA_010110895.2). Taxonomy (NCBI): domain Eukaryota; kingdom Viridiplantae; phylum Streptophyta; class Pinopsida; order Pinales; family Pinaceae; genus Picea; species Picea sitchensis. The sequence continues at coordinate 13,229 of SNQJ01S0221788.1, forward strand.
ATCACATGAAAAATTCATCTTGAAGAACTGAAAAGAATAGAAGTCGTCATGAAGTCACAGATAATGAAGAAAGAAGAAGAGGTTGAGAAGCTTGAAGAAAAAGTTGTCACATTGAGAAGTAAAACCATCAAACTTAAAACGAATGTTGAAGAGACAAAAACATCCACATCATCTATAGATAAGGAAGAGAATAACTCTAGGTTGCTAGAAATGAAGAATCAAGAAAATAGAAAGATTTATGCAGAAGTATTCAAAGGAAGGAATCATGGTCAACCAGAATCTAAGAAAACTATTGAAGATACATATTCAACAATACCATCCATGTTCAAGCCACAAATGTTAAGCCCTAATATGGGTTCATTACCCCTTAATTGGAACATATTAGATTAGTAATGTTATTTTATTTATGTTGGGTTTAGGCCAATAGTTTCAATTTAGATTAGTAATGTTATTTTATTTATGTCGGCTTTAGGCCATTAGTTGTAATTATAC
>SNQJ01S0221789.1:0-15010 GCA_010110895.2 Picea sitchensis
GATGTATACTATCCATCCATGGGTGTTGTATATGCATGTGCATTTTCCTTCATGTCCAAATACCTTCATCAATATTGCGGTCCAAAACCCATGACTAGGGTTGACATCAATGACAACAACCAATATTCCAACACTTCCTTCTCTTAAAGTCATGGAAAAATCAACATCAAATTCCCTAGAATATGTCACTTTAGCTTTTGGTTGTGAGGGATTTATATATGCATGGATCTTGTTATAAAGCTTATTAAACCTTCTGTTAAAATCATCAATAGTTTCATTGGTTCTTTTCTTGAGTGAGGCAAATTCATTTAAGTAGTAGAGGCTATCCATTTTCTCACCCCACTACCTCATAAAGGTAGCTTCTAGAGCTAGCCAACTATCAATTGAAGTAACATATAAATCTCTAAACCATTTTTTGACATCTCCTCCCAAATTTTGGAAAACAATCTTCATGAAGACATCATCGTGCTCTACAAACTGGTCATCTGTAAAGTCTAGGAAATCGCTCGTATGCTATTCAACTAAGCAGATTTTATCTCCATCAAATTTTGGTAGATATTTCATGTAATTCTCAGGGAGGTCATGGGTAATTTGGGGAAAATTTGGAAGTGACCCAGGGATTTATAAGTGGTGGAGAAGGAGGTTGATTTCCCCTATGTATTCCTCCACCTATGCTGGCCATGAGGTTTTGTAAAATGATGTTAGAGGCTTCAAAGGACAAAAGAGGGACATGAAATTTCAAAAAGGTTTGATGGGAAGAACTGACTTATTGGTTAAATTCTAAAGGCGAATTCTAGAGATTTATCAAAGGTTATGGTGTAGATTTTAAAACAAAAATCGAATCTCTAGATATATCAGTAAGACTTATAGATTCAACACCTTTATGAATGACATAAGAAGAAATTTCTAGATAAGGGTTACTTGAGAAAAAGGAGGTCTGACACTCTTTGATATTTCTCCAGGTCACCAGTTTTTCTATATCTGAATATATCGAAACCTGATCTACATCAAGATGGATTTTAGTGTGTCTTCTGGTAGAGGCTAGGTTGTCCTTTTATGGAGTCACCAGGTGAAATATTAACAACCAAATTCTTGAGGCTTGTTTAGCGTCAAGTCTCAAAGATTACAATGTCGTATCCCCATGGATGATTTATTCAACTTACATCCTCGACAAGGATGTCATTTCATATGTTATCCCTCAATATGTTCTAGGCTATTGTTGGAACGATGTCAAGGCACCCCATGGGATAATACTCAGGATGAATGTTAAAGCCATATTTACAGTAAAATATTTATGCAATGTTTGGGAAGTTTTTCCCTCTCTCTCTCTCTCTCAAAACTAAAGGACCTGAAACAACCTTGAATTCAACTGAAAAATGTTCTCAACTATCAGAGACATTTTTCCATGAGTGTTTCAGGAAAATAAGATTCAAAGGGAGATGAAATGGTGAAATAGAGGAATGAACAAAATAAACATACATGGAACTGCAAAGAATGAATCATGTATCCTAGGTGAAATGAATAGCATGTTGAACAATGAATAATTCAGTAGCTCCAACGAGTGTAAACATATAAGTAACATATGCTTCAAACAATCAACATCTTCATACATTCAAATACACGAAGGTATCCTGTACATATAATTTAAATGTACAAAGAAAATGACAAGAAATGGTCATACATTCAGAGGAAATAATTTCTGTGTTATTACCAGACATCATACAATATCAATGAACATGGTGAATGGATTGCTACTTGGGATTTTATAAATTAGATTTGATACAAGAAAATTAAAATTAGGAGGAGATGCTTTACAAGAACACAAACACTATAAGGAAGGAAATATAGATTGAAACTTAAATGCAAGGGTTGAATATTTCTTTCCTTCTGCATTTATAAGCTGATTGTGTTCAAGGTTTCTGTGGTCGAGAAAATCTGGTTGCAAGAAACTCTTTAACTCCCCAAAGTGTCAACCTTGAGAATGGGTTCTTGTGATCTTTTTTATTCCTCTTGCTCATGCCCTAAACCGTTTCTTGAAACTGCTTCCATCTTCTTGATTCTTGGATGATTTCTCTCTGGTAAAATTCATCTTACCTTTACTTGGGTGAAATTATGTTATGAACAGGTCAAGGGACAACTGGAATCTTTCCAGCCAAAATATACATCACACCCGGTTCTTGAAGAGATCATTTTATTCATTTCTCTTGTTGTTGGGCGCTTGAAATCAAATTTGCATAGGAGTGAGATAACATGACTCAAAAACCGTTAGATCTATAATTTCATGTGATCATGATCATTGATCGAAGGCATCTCAATCAGAGTGATCAAGGTTTGACAAGGTGTAAAAATTAGTAGCCATCTGATCAACATTTATCAAATCTGGACCGCTTATTAGAGTTACACCCCTCGGAGAGATCGAGGTATGAGCTTTAACAAGACTCCGACAAAGGAACTCTAAGACTGCATCTTGACAGTTGATATGGAGTTGCATAAAAGATCATATCTAGACCATTGATCATAGGTTACCCATGGGAGTGTTGTAGGATATGTCTCAAACGAGACTCCAAAAGGAGGATTGCGACATAAATCTTAACCGTCGATCTGGAGCTTCATAGGAAGGTCTGAAAACACATGAGCACTGTCGATCTAGCCATGGTAAAAAGAATAATTTGGCTAAGGAAAAACTCATCATGCTGACATCATTTTGAACACGTGGTAGATTTATATTGGTCCATGTTGGCATTGAGGTGGTGGGTGGACATGACACGAGTCACCTATTTTGATATGATTTGAGGTGACTTTGGAGGGTTCCATCTGTCCATGTGGTAGCCTCTAGTTGGATTTGACAGTACTTCACTAGCAGGTTGATGTGACATCTAGTTGAGGCCAGTAAAGGGAATCAAAGAATATTCCTTCCTCGATACCTTTAGAGCTTATCATTCAACATTCAAAATATTAGGTGATTTTTACCACTCCGAAATGAGGGTATCGAGGAATATTCCCTATGATCTAGGCAATCCATCTGAGCTCTGAGAATCACTGAGGGTTGTTGATATTGCTGTGGTAGAAAGTACAATTTGGCTAAGACAAAGGCCATCATGCTGAAGAAACCCTTTGATGCAAGAGCATCTTCAGCAAAGAAAAATTGGAGAGACAAATCAACACCCTAGCGCACCTTTTGAATTATTTTTGAATTTTAAAAGCTAGTGTTTCCTATAATTGTTTTTTGAACGGATTGAAAACTGAAGAAGATCTAAATGCTGGAAGCTGAAAAATTGCAAGAGATATGGGATTTTCACTCTTAGACTTTAATGTAATGGTTCTTAAGGAGTAGTTAGTTTTTACTTTGAGAAGATAGGTAGTCAGAGCGAACCCTAGGAGCCCTCTAGTATAAGTAGAGGTGTTGTATGCCCAAATGAGGCATATGAAAATCTGTTGGAAATTGTTGGAAGCAGCTTATCATAGTTGTATCCATGTATATGTACATTTGATTGAATATAAAAGAGAAAGCATTGATACAAGGTGTTTGGTGTTGTTGTTACTAGCTATCTGAATGCATGATAGACTTTCAATTTAAATTCTGTTCTTTGTTATTATGTATTCTCATGTATGCAGGAATTATACTATTGAATGTATGAATCTGTGAGAGGTTAGACACATTTCAATTGTTTCTCTTCCTCAAGAAAGTGCAAGGAGTGCATAGTGCCTGGAAGGTGTGCATTGACAGAGTTTATTTCGACTCAGAAGCTTAGAAGAGATAATGTGAAACATTTATTTGCAAGGAGTGCATAAGTGTCCATAAGTTGTGCATAGCCAGAGTCCGTTTTTATTCAAAAAGCTCACGAGAGATAAGGTGGAATTTATATGCAAAGTGTGCATATCATTCACAAGGAGTGCATAGACATAATCTATGACTCAGAAAGGTATAGGGAACTGGTGCAAGGTGTGCACAATTGTTCGTAAAGAAGCTAAGTACCGAGTGAAGATCTGTTGCAAGGCGTGTACATATCCAAAAATCTGAATAAGTGTAGAAGAAACCCTTTAAGCAGTCCAAAGCTCGAAGAAAGGAAAAGTAGAGAGGAGTTAGTGGGAGAAATCCTTCAGGAAGGAGGAGCTTTTAAAGTTTTGCAAGATAAATGATTAAGATCCACCCAGGATAAGCGGGATCATTCTAGACCGTCGGATTAGGGAGAAGTTTCACGGTGAATAGCAGCGAGTTCCTTCAGAAATTCGGGGTTTGCAGGTCTGAAGTTGTTTATAGTGTGGGATTTAAGAAGTCCCAGAGCTGTGAAGAGATACTAACCATTGATTTGAAGGCAGATATGTGGCAGCAAATCCGAGAGTTCGTGGAAAATAAATTTGGAGAATTTGCATCGGGAAAGGGCAACCTTAGCGAAGGAAGAAATAGATCTATACCGTTGGATCCAAAATATCATGTGGCCCTTGATATGAAGATCTGGTAAAGGTCACTCTGGGGAAAATGAGTGTTGGAATGTTTAGAACTCCCATACGGCTAAATATCAAAATGCCAAAGTAAATCGCCACCGTCGGTTATTGGAGGAGGCGCATACCATAGATTTGGTTTCGTGTAGTTTCACTGGTTTGGAGTTCACGAGGAAAGGAGCAAGCTGTATTCAAAATGGACAGAGCCAAAGTCGTGAAGTGTTCAGGAGATTAATCCATGGTTCATATCCCAAGGTCACATGTGGAGAGGGGCTAGTGGGAGGATCTAGCACCCATCGAATTTGAGATTTGAAAAATAACTAAGAAGTAGGTCCTGTGGTGTTGGCATGTTTACAGGAAAAGCGTGCTTGTCATTGATGGCAAGAACAACAATGAAGATGGTATGTTTACTCGCAAGAACAACAACGAGGATGGTACAAGAAATAATAGCAGTGACCATGGCAAACAGGAAAAGAATAAGCTCAGGAGGAATAGCACAGAGTTACACACAGAGCACAAGTGTGGGCTAGGGCTGAGGTTAACTTCATTTTCTAAGCTCAGGAGGAGAAGTCAACATTATGCAGAGATAAATGCTCAGAAAGAAAAGTGAAGATGAGACCCGTAGGAGAAGGTTCAGAGGCTGAAAAATTTTCTTGGCCCTTGACCAAGTTTTGGAGATCCTTGGTCATGTTTGACCTCTTTTGGGACTTCGACAGGTTGGTCAAAGGCAGAGCGCAAGTCGAAGCAGGGATCACAGGATATCAACCCCTTTTTAGGGAAGTTTTTGGGATTAGGGTTTATGTAACGGGTATGGGATGTTGGCCCATGGTTTTACCCATGTTTGGGCCCATTTTTTAGTGTATAAATAAATAGCTAGGCGATGTAAGTAAGTGGTGCTAAGGGTAATGGGGCTAATGTGCTAAGTGTGAATAGTTGTGGATGCTCTGTGCATGCTATGTGTTAAGAACTTGTAGATCTAAGTGAAAGTGATTGTAAGAAGCTTGTGTATATACAGTAAGAAGGATTTGTGCTTAAACCTAACTCGAGGAAGGAGGATTTGGCGAGGTGCGCACAAATATCCTTTCCTATGCGGAGTGGGTTTTGAGGGTTTGTGCATGTAAGGAGATTGACAAAAGATAATAAATAAGATGAAGATTTGGTGGACGTAGCCCCACACTAGGGTGAACCATGTATATCCTGTGTTATGGTTGCTTTTTGAATTATGGTTGTATGTTAATGATGTGATTTATGATTAGTGCCAATATCTTTATGTATGATGCATCTGGTATAATAGCTTAGTTCTTGTTAAGGTGAATGAATGTTAGATCTGTTCTTTTTCCATATGATAAGTGCTTATATGTGTTAGATCTGGTAGAATACTGCATTGTTCTGTAATTAGGGTTTGGATCTGCGATGTGACTAAGGGTTAATTACTGATGAATGTTAACTGCTAAGTGCTTTGTTAAGTTGTATAATCACAGATCTGTGTCCCAGCTAGGTTGTAGACATTTGAGTCCTAAAACCACCCCTGCCTCTACCTTAGGTGAGACTTCATCTGCTTCGCAGGTGTTTATGAAAGGGATGATAGTTAGGGCTTTGTTGGTGCGTTGTTGAAGTGTTGAACCCTGGGTCTACCCCTATGCCAACAAATGGTTCCGTTTTCGGGACCTAAAACTGTGATTGCTGGGAACTGAAGAAAATAAATCTTGTGTAGATATGTTGCTTTAGTTCAAAACATTGATTTGCAAAGCTTTGTGTTGAGAAGAGAAGTTCGATATGAAGAAAAGAGGTAATATATTGAAGCTTTGTGCTCTGAGAAAGGTAAGATAAGTGAAAATTTTTGTTTCGAAAGAATAGATCTAGGTATGTTTGATAAGTTTTGTCCTAATATGAAAACTAGGGCATAGTTAGAAGAAAGAAGATTTTATATGAATAGATCTGATAGAAATAATGAAAGGTATGTTATCCCTATGCATAGAAAGAATGTTTGGACTAACAAATGGATGCAGGATCCTAGAAAGAATTTTTTGCAAGTTAGTTACTATGATCCCAGTGCACAGTACATGAAAGGTTGGGGATCATTTAAGAGAAAGAGAGGATTAACCCTTTGTTACAGTTGTAGAAGATAGGGAAATATTTCTAAGGAATGCCCTGGTAGAAGACCTAGTTGTCTTTGTTGTAAAGCTATGGACCATGAAGTTTTGGATTGTCCTAGAATGATTGCTAAAGTTGAAAAGATGAATATAAAACAAGAAAAATATGAGACAGGCCAAGAAACTAAGGATATGATAGAACCCTAGAAAGAATCAGAGACTGTATTACTACAGATGAAAGAAAACTTGAATGAACACATAAATATCAACTTATTAGAGGTCTTAAAAGAGAAAGAGTACATAGAAACATGAATAGAATATTTTGACATAAACTGTGTCCTGGATGAGGAAACACAGGTGAATATCATGACATAAAGAACTTGGGAAATTTTGGGAAAGCCTGTTATGGTTCCTTAATTAGGAGGAATAGAATTATTTAGAGGAAATATGATAACCCAATGTGGAAGACTTACCCAGAAATCTATGAGTGCTCATGGAACTTCGACAGAAGAAGAATTTGAGATCATTAAGTTTGTTGAGAACAATGCCCCATTTGCTATCTTCCTAGGAAAAACCTGGATTGAGAAAGATCAGATACGAAGGAAACAAGAAGAGGAGGATCTAGAACAAAAAAAATAAGAACTAAGAGATTTCATGGCTAAGAGAATAACACACTTACTGGAAGAACAAGAGAACCAGTCGAAGCTAATAAAGGCCAAATATATGAATATCAAAGTTGAAAGGACACATGAAGATGGGAGACACCTGTCTGTACAAAAGAGTAGAGCACCAACCCTAGAAAGAGAAGAAGTATTACCTTTGAACCCTATGAAAGACCCTCCACAGTGCGGAGTTATCATGCCAAGAGGAGATAAGAATGATAATGGAAAGAGGAAACCAATAATTCATATCACAAGAAAGAAGGCTAGAAAGCTTAGTAAGAAGAAGGAAAAGTTAGAAAAATTGCAAGAAGCTCCAGAAAGAACTTCATAGAAGGAAGGTTTCCAGAATTTGAACTTCGCCAGAATACCAGTACAACACAAATTGACACTTTGCCATGGCGGAGCAATATGACCGTTGGAGGCATTATGACCTCTCGATCGATGCTCCTAAACGGTTAGGAAAGCAGTTATGGCCCAAATTTTTTCCATTGGACCGTTGGGACTGCGCCATAATGGATGGCATTACATTGAATAAGGATTTGCAACCCATTGAAAGAAACCGTTATGGTGATATCTGTTTATCCCGTCAAGTGTTGCACCCAGAACAATTTTGCCAATTGTGATTATTTGAGCCCACAGAGAACTAGTTGATTTCGTGCAGGGATCAGTGAGACCTCGATGTTACATTGAGTATTGTTCACCGACCTCAGATATCAGATATCGAGTGTGCATGTCAGATGAAATTAACACAGCAGAAAAATCCATCGAAGAGATTCTATTAGACCTCAAGGCCGAGAAGGTGATTTCCACAGGCATCCAAGCCTCCCCGTCGACTGCTCGTGGATCTAGACCATATTGAGTTGGAACCAAGAAAAGAACCAAGCATCATGATGACTTGGTGAATGCAAAGCTGATAAATAGTCATCACTACATACCTTTCAAAGGGAATACAAGCAGTTAGATCACAGTTGGAGAGGATTCCAACCTTGAAGATCAGTGACTATAACCTAGGAGACCACAAGAGCTATGGCATCCTCTCAACTCACAAATATTTGACCAAGACCAAGGGGAAGAAGTCGAAGATCATCCCTTAGCCATGGACGATGGACATCGTGATATCCACTGTCTTGAACGTGATGAAGATACCACATTTTGGAAGGCATCAGGAAGTTAATGCATGCGTTAAGCGCCTGCTATCGTGCTTCCATGGTGGGTATCTATGGTTGGACAGACGCATCACCGTCGATTCGACACTGGTCCATAGGATCACTAGATTGAGCATGCAGGGACCAAACCCACAAGAATTTTATCCAGGGAAGGCTGCAGACCATGTCCTGGCACAAAAGATCAAAGACACCTACAACGATGTAGAGAAAGGGATGTGAGGCTACAAGGTAGCCTCCATTCAGAATGGCATAGTGCGCCTTGCTTTCTAGTTGATTGCTAGTAAGCTAGTAAGAAAGAACAGACCCACACAGGTCATAGGGTGTTGGAATAGGAGCAGACCTAGGGTTCAACACTTCAACAATGCACCAAAAAAAACCTAACTACCAACCCTTTCAGCAACACCTACGAAGCAGATGAATTCTCACCCGAGGTAGAGGTAGGGGTGGTTGCAGGACTCTAGTGTCTGCAACCTTAGATGGGACACAGATCTATGATTACAATAATCTAAAAAAGCACTTAACAATTGTCATTCATTAGTACTTATCCTTTGTCTACAACGCAGATAAACCCTAATTACAGTGCAACGTAGTATTCAACAAGATTCAACACATTCAAGCACCAAGCACATTAACATAGATAAGATCTAGCATCTTATTCACATCACCAAGCACTAAGCTATCATATTCATCTAAGAATACATCATTGTACTAAGCATTAATCATATGAACCATAAAACAACCATAATGCACAAAGAAACCATAACATAGGATATACATAGTTCACCCCTAGCCCGAGGCTACGTCCACCAACTCTTCGTCTTCTTTATTATATTCTGTCAATCATCTACATGCACAGAGCCATAAGGTCCTACTTCGCATAGGACATGATATCTGTGTGCACTTCACCGGATCCTCCTTTCTTGATCTAGGTTACAACACAAAGCCATTACACAATCTATCTGAATCTACAGTCACAATGAGATTTTCTATTTTCATTCCTTGTGCAAGGATCATCCCTTGGATTAAAGCTTCGTATTATGCCTCGTTATTTGTGCATGGAAACTCCAGTTTTACCACGTGAGGATGTGTCATCTTATTTGGACTTATGAGAACAATTCCAACTATGTCCCCTGATTTAGAGCATGCTCCATCGAATGACATTCTCCAATAACCTTTGAATACATATTTTGGGACCTCCAAATCTTGAACTCGTTCTAAGTTTTCATTCTGCACCATGTCTGGGATAACATAGTTTCTGATCCTGACGTCTATGTAGTATTCCATTAATTCATTATCCTTCTTCTTGAAGGAGAAATATTTTGTGGGCTCTTGAGGTACTTTAATCATTGCTCCCTCCTTTCCTGGTAGCATCATATAGATACCATCATTCATTATATATCCACCGATCATGGAGGTCCAATCTCTTCCCATCACAACCCCATATGTTGGAGATAGATATACCACAATAATATTAAAAACCATGATAATATGGGGAGTTGCAGTAATCAATGCATAGAAATCCTTGATTTCTCCATACGCGAGCACTTTTCTTGAATTGGTGGCATATATGCTCTCTATAGTTTCATAATATTTAGTGCATCTCATTTCCAATGATTCCATAATCATGAGTGACATTATTTATTTTGTCACACCAGTATCAACTAAACATTTATTTAATGCGACATCATTTATAACACACCCACGACGGGGAAAAAAAATATACATTCTTTCTCAATTAGTCTATTTCTCCATTCATGGTCTCAAATCATGGTCAATGGAAGTTAGGGAAGAAACTCAAATCCACTTAATAGGCCCTCTTTCCCTTAAGGCACAGGTTGTATGGAACCCATAGCTTCCTTCTTTGCGCCTTTAAGCTTCAGCATATTTAGGCGCTATCTTTCCTGGATAAGTCCCTTCCTTGATGGGACCAAGGTTGTGACCAGTTGACAAATCGAAAGGAACGTCACGATTTCGTGTCTCACGTCGTTGTGTCTTACGAATTTCACTTTATTGTCCTTCCCTCAAAATGATCCGATGACCCAGATCTCTCCTCGATCCAACGTCTTAGATCAAATCATGATTTCAGGTTTAGCAAGTTCCCAAGACTCTACTTCCGACATCCTGAGTTGTAGACTATCGATAAGACTAGATCTACATTCCATGATATTCCTTTGATCGATGGTTGCGATCAAGTCACAGTTTCACGTTTCATGACTTTGGAGGTTGGTTCACCTCTGTTCTCTCGATTCTCGATTTCTTGATATTTTCAAGCGTCAGATCGATGGCTCACAACTCCCCATGATCTAACGGCTAATATAAATTCATGAATTTGCGTTTCGTGAGTTCTCACAACTACACTCTTTGAGTTCCCTGAGTCGTGAGTCAACGAAATGCTTATCTCTCACCACGTCTCCTCCTAGATGGACGGTACAGGTGATTTTGGGTCTTTGGAAACCCATTCCTCTCCTGTATCCTCGAGGCTTATCATTAGTACACTTTACCTTGATTGGGTGGCCACGATTATTTCACACTCAGAATGAATGACTGAGATCTATTCTCCTCTTCGTTTACTCCTCGTTGTCTGGACTATGATCTAATGGTGCATATCTTTCATGATGTTCGATCCAAAGATCATTGTAGCTCCTCCTTCTGAGCTTTCACTTTCTTCCTTGACTGGGAAGATCTCAGATGTTTCAAAGGTATAGGCCTTTGATTTACCTCCTTTAAGCCCTAATGTATGGGCCTTGACTCTCACTTTCCTTTCTGAGCTTATGAACTTGAGACAAGTTTGCCTCTTGGATCTCATATGTGATTTGGAAAGGCACTTACCTCTTCTGAGCTTGTTTCTTAGGGAATTTTGAATTCCCACATACTCTTGCATTAATATTCTCACAGCATATTGATGGTATATTTCCTTCCTTGATCCAACAGTCCAGAGCACATCACAAATTCAGGTTTCAGGGGTTTAGTCGCACCAACGTGCAAATCTCCTGATGTGTGAATCCTTGATATCACCAATCCGATGATCAAGGAGGGTCCCGATATATCCATAGATATACAGTCTAGATCACGTCACAATTTTGGGATTCATGAGTTTAGTCATGCCAACATGCAAATCTCCTGATATGCGATCTTGTGAAGTCTGAAGGAGTCGAGGCGTTAATGCATGTGCCCCCTTCTTCAAATCTAACGGTCATGATAGATCCTGGGCCTTCCCAAATGGATCTCATCTGATCACCTTCTAAATGAAGGGTTATTCCCTTTTGATACTTGAACCTCAGTAATCTTCCTGAGATTCATTGGATCTGAAAGGCTTATGGGTTTGCACTTTTTCTCTTGATTGTAATGCTTGGAAGCGTTCTTCTACGCACTCCTTAGATTCATTCCTCAACTTTAGGACTTAATATGGTCTCGATATCTACCCACCTTGCAGAGAATCGGTACATACATGCACTACCCCTCCTGAGCTTATTGGACTCTGTCCTTGTAGAGATTGCGGGGTTCAACCTCTGCAAATCAAGAAGTACTCATGCGACTCTAGGATGATGACGAAGTTCTCTTGGAAGTGTTTCTAAGGAATTAAACTAGCGCATAAGGAAATCAAGAAGACATGAAAGTTCTCCAGGAATGAACACATACTTCTAACTTAATCATTCAGTACAATAATCATTTTAGGCATATAAAATACAAGCATGCGATTCATTATTTCCAATTCAAAACACAGAGCATAAAAACACTTATCTAAGCCATAAGGTGCTATGTGATTGTTGAGACGGGTGCTCATTTCCACCCAACCATAGGCTCAATCACTTCTGATGGATTTATCACTGGCCACCCCCGATCTTAGGCCACGATGATTTGATATTTAATCTCTCACTTCCAGCTCAATGGAAGTTAGGGACAAGGTTACTCTCCTTCTCCCTATATAGAAATAGACAAGGATGAAGGTTACTCTCCTTCTCTTGAATCAGTCTCCATTCCCTGTGATCAAAACTCACTTTTCACTTTAAATCCTCCCTCGAACCCAAGAGTTTCTGCTCTACTCTCTGCATTCTTTCGTAGGTCCCGTCTACACACACCATGCTTTCTTTCTTTCTGTCCTCAACAAGATTCTGTGTGGATCGAATCCCCAGTCCGTAGTTAGGTCCGAAAGACTTACAGATGGGTGGTCTGCCCCATCCCCTCATTAACTCTTGAGGAGGTTTCCCCACCTACCAACCTGACTGTAATTTATTTCGGGTCAGAGGGTTGTTCTGATCTTGAGCAATTAAAACCAACATAGTACTAGTTCGATGGAGGTTAACGCAACCACTCCAGGTCCCCTCCACCACCTTTTCATTAGCAATCATGGTCTCTCTTAGCGCATCCCATTCTCAACAATTATGAAACATGCTTCCATTATCTATTAAAATAATAGGATTTACATTCATTGAACTTTTATACAAAGGTCCATCAAATAAAACATTCACACTTTGAGTTTTTCATAGTCCCTGGCCAATAAAGTTATATTTACAGACTGGGGGAAATAGGGTATTACAATTCCCTCCCACTTAAAGGAATCACCATCCTCAATGTTCTATCTCTCAACATGATAGGTGTGTATAGAAGTAAACAAAATTGGATATGCATGTCTCATGGCATATTCCATTTCCCATGTAGCCTCATCTAGGCCAAAGTGTTTCCATTGCACCTTGACATGTGTAATGGTTTGGTTCATGAGTGTGGTTTCCTTCTTAGCTAGTATGCATTGGGGTTCTGGTAGGAATTCTCCCTCTGGTTCCACCTGGATCACATACCAGTCAATTATATGATTTGCATCATGAACATATTTCTTCAATAATGAAACATGGAAAACATTATGTGCCTTTACTGTGGGAGGAAGTGTTATCCTATAGGCTACAGGTCCCACTCTATCTAAGACTTCAAAGGGTCCACAATACTGAGGTTCCAACTTGGCACAGGCTCCCATTCTCAAATAAATCTTCTGGGGTCTCACTCTGAGATAGACATGGTCTCCATCTTTGAACTCTCAGCGAGTTCTCTTTCTATCGGCGTAACTTTTCTATCGGTCCTGAGCCATTTTAATATTTTTCCTTGTCTGCACCATTTGTTGTTCCATTGCTTTCAACATGCCAGGTTTGATTGTAATTTTTTCCACTGGATTACTCCAGCTGATTGGAATCTTGCACTGTCTTCAATAGAGGACTTCAAAAGGGCTCATCTTCAAGGATTCCTAATAATCGTTGTTGTAGGCAAACTCTGTTAAAATTTTCAAAACCCACCCAGTTTCAGTCACTCTGAATTTTCAGCCAAAGTTAAATGCCGAAACTCCAGTTTCAACATCGTTTCAACATATGTCACAGCAGTGTTTCAACATATACTCAACACTGTTTCATCATATACTTAGCACTGTTTCAGCATATACTCAGCACTGTTTCAGCATATACTCAACACTGTTTCAGCATATACTCAGTGGTGTTTCAGCATATGAAACAACGGTGTTTCAGCATATACTCAACACTATTTCAGCATATACTTAGCACTGTTTCAGCATAAACTCAGCACTGTTTCAACATATACTTAGTGGTGTTTCATCATATGAAACAACAGTGTTTTATCATATAAAAACTTAACAGAAAATAAACTTTAGAACTGAAACATGAGGATTCTGAACATCGTTTACAATGCAGAAATAAAATATCAGCAATATGAAAAACTCAGAAAATATAGACACAAATATTTTCGGTCTAACTTCGACCCTGGAAAAACACACAAGGGGAAAACCAGTGAGAGAGGGCTTTGTATTATTTATGAGCTTCTGAGAAATTCTTTTACAGCATATTCATCTTCAGAAATTTACACAAACTTATCTAGACATTCCTGTAGCTTTGCTCCTCGATTTCTGTCCCAGAAATCCGTACAACTGTACGACTTCCCCAACAATTAATGCTGTACGAACTGTCCCAAAATTTGTGCCAAAACTCTGCTAAGACTGTATAGAAAACCCAACATGAACAACTCCTTGTAAACCGTGTTGTACGGTCCCAAGATTCGTGCCAAACAATACGGACTGTACGAAAATACACTCAAAAATATATTACATCAGTTACCTCAATTTCTGTGCCAACAAATGTTGTATGGCAGCCTTGGAATGCATGCCAATACTCTCAGAAATTGTAGCTGCTATCCTCCTCAATTTATGTGCACATTACATGCTGTACGACCTCCACAAATCCATATGGTATGGCCTGTTCCTCCTTGCTGTCTGAAATCTGTACTTCTCTTTGCCTTGGGATGCATGCTCTCCTTCGACAAATGCTGTCTCTTTTCTCAGCTCAACCTCTCTCTTGCTCTCTGGCATCTCACCAAAGATCTGACCTTGGCATCTCACCAAAGGTCCCTTCTCTTGGCATCTCACCAAGAGTTTCTTCTCCTGGCATCTCACCAAGAGTCTCTTGATCTTGGCATCTCACCAAAGATTTGACCTTGGCATCTCACCAAAGGTCCCTTCTCTTTCTCTCTCTTGTTCTCTCAACAAGAATCTCAAACTCTCCAAGAATGGGTGCGCCCTCTTGCCCTAATCAACCTCATGAGGGAAGGTGAGGATTTTTCTAATCTAACGGTTGAGATTAGATTAGATGGGTGG
>SNQJ01S0221791.1:0-15116 GCA_010110895.2 Picea sitchensis
AGAAGTTTGGTGACTGAACATCACAGTCAGTGGGACAATATCCTACTACATGTGGAATTTTCTTATAATGATTCAATCAACAGAAGCATGGGGCAGAGTCCATTTCAAATTTTTTATGGCATGCAACCAAGGGGAGTTTCTGAATTGAGGGATTCAGAACAGAACGCAACTAGGAGTGCTAGTGCAGAAGATTTTTTGAGGCAATGAGGGAGCTTCACAACCAGGTGAAGGAGCGATTGCAGAACTCGAGCCAAGAGTATAAGCGAAGAACATATCAACACAGGCGACAACTTCAATTCGAAGTTGGTGATTTGATCCTTTCACACTTGAGAAAGGAAAGCTTCCCAAGAGGGACATATAATAAATTGAAAATGAAGAAAAATGGACCGTGCCGGATCATAAGGAAATTTGGGACAAATGCTTATGAGATCGAATTACCCGATGGGATCGGAATTTCTCCGATATTCAACATCTCAAATTTGTACCCTTACAAAGATGAAGAAGCAGAAGCAAGTAGTGAACAACCAGAGGTTCAGTGGGCTAAACAGATGGGAATTACAGAGAAGCCACAGATGGAAGGCATACTGTACAAAAGAGTTAGTAAGAGGACCAGGCGAAAGGAATATTTTGAATACTTGATCAAGTGGAAGGGACATCTAGTTGAAGACACCAGCTAGGAAAATGAAGCAGAGATCCAAAAGCATGGGAAAACCGTGCAAGAGCTCATGGACAGGAGCCCATGAAAATTTTCAAGCGAGGGAGTATGATGCAGGAGCATCGCCAACAACAAGTAAGCGCGGAGGTGGAAGACAACTAGGACAAGCGCCAGCACATTTCAGCATGTTGCAAAAGTGTTTTGAGATGTTTTGAAATAAATGTGCAGATGTTAATGTAATAGTTAAGAGGAAGCACACTTAGATATTGTAAACAGATCTTGAGTGATCCGCTCTCATCTGTAGTAGGTGAAGGCATTAATACATAATTAATGTGAGTAGAGATTTAAATGCAGATTAGACAGTTTAGAGCGTAGGAGGTAAAACCAACTATAAACACCCTCATCTTGTATCATTGTAACATTAGCATGATCAATCGAGCATAGAGTATAGAGGAGAGAAAATACATTCAGCTATTGAGAGAGAGAGCAGAGAGTTGTATTTGAAAACACCCATGTACAGAAGTCCTAAATTAATACATGAAGCTTTAATTTAGACTTATGGTGTTGTGATATTCTCTGTGTATGCATGTTGAATTCTATGCTTAGTGTTGTTTTACTCTTTTTGTCATGCATTTTTTGTTTATGCTATGTATGTATGATTTATTATTGAATGTCTAAAATCTGAAGAGAGGGAGAGTAAGGAATGAGTTTCAATTGTTTCGATGTCTGAGCAAGAGTTTTCCTGCAAGGAGTGCAGCGAAATTGTTCGCAAGGTGTGCGTTGACAGAAGTCAGAGTTCATCTCTGAAAGCTCAGGAGGGATAACATTGTTCTCATTCTAGCAGAAGTGCAAGTTAAGCACAAGAGTCGTGCAAGGTGTGCACAGGCCGAGTAGAGTCTCAGAGTTATAACCTGAGTGAAATTATTGAAGGACTGTTGTCGCAAGGAGTGCACGGAGTCGAAGAGGTTCAAATACTAGAGCATATTTGAAGAAGTGCCGCAAGGAGTGCGCGTAGGAGTTATCCCCAGAGTACTTGAGGATTTCAAGCAAGCTCAGAAGGGATAGAGTCTTCGAAGTTGTCGAAGAAAGGCTCAAGAGGGCTAGTGCCTTGAAGTGTTGGAAGGAGGCGCAACGAATTTGTTTTGCAGGTGGATGTTGGAAGGAGGCGCAACGAATTTGTTTTGCAGGTGTGGAGAAGTTTTGTGAAGGAATACCTTGTTCATTTCAGAGGGAGTTGTCAAGGAGGAATTGGATGCCTGGAATTCTCCGTGGAGAATTCGTGGAAATTTCGAGCCGCTGTGATTCGCGTGTAGGGAGCGTAGTTACTGGCAGTACCTTCAAGCGCAAAGCCAGGAGAGATCGGGACCCGTAGGGATCCGTTTTCCACAAGAGTCGCTGGATCATCGAATTCCTCACTCGGGACTACGAGCTGAAGGATCAAAAATCCCGCCAAGATTTGCTAATTGTGAAGCGTCTCGACAAAGGGAAAGAAGTTCCGCTAGGTACAGATTAATAACGAAGTCAGAATCGCTTTACTCGCAGGCATTTCGGGCTGGAGAACTCGATATCTGTTTCGATTCCCAAATCGTGAGACATGGTTAAGGCACGGGAAAAGGACGCTATCAACCATTTCAAGGATCGGCATTTCCAATTTCTATAGTTGGAGAGTCGAGACTTCGGGAAGTCCCGGCTGCCAGTTGTGATAGGGAGTAACAGGGAGTTTGGGATCTCGGCACTTCGGGTGTCGGATACAAAGGAGGCAGCGCTTAGGGAGCGAAGTCATGAAGTGTGAAGTTGGGCATGAGGGACATGTGGCAGAACCATGAAGTGGGCCCAGTAAGTAGACAAGCAGACACGTGTCGCCTGGAGGAAGGTGTCAATATTTTGTTGACTTCTCGCGTCTTGGATATTCGTGGGATAAGAGCACGGGAGCTCGACGCCAAAACTCACAAAGTGGTGAGTTGTGAGAAGTGCGAAGGGAAGGTCAACCCTCACCGACTTTCAAGTCTTGGAGGTTCACAAAGGAAAAGCACGGAGGCTCAACCCTTTGACTTACGAATTCATGAGTTGTGATGGGAGATAGTGTTTAGCCTAGTCGGTGGTCATGCGAAGAGGGTGATGATAGAAGGGAGATATACCCATTTTGTAATCTTGGGTATCATGAGATTGGGAAGGAAGAATCAGGGGTTTCGACTCATGAACTCATGAGATTTCGAAGGCGAAGCACCTTTGGGAATAGGCTTTGGTCATAGCACTATGGTCACACGGAGAAGGTGGATGATCCAGTTTATTTTCGGCACTAAATGAGAGCTGAGATATAATAAAGAATTGCAATGTAAATATTGCAGATATTCATAATATAACAGAAATGTATCGAGATGCAAACCACAAACACATAGATATACAGTAATATACCATTTCTATTAATGAAAGAAATGTACAGAGACTCCAGAAAAATAATACAGAGTGAAAGACTCAGAATGGTGGCAGCTTATCTATAAAAAGAGATGTGACTGGGCCACCGCATTCTAAGAAGATGGTTGCCAAATGAGGCTCAAGGCCTTTACAACAGAACATGAATGCCAAAAGTCCCAGACATCCAAAACCTAACCCTAGAGAGATGAAGCCCAAAAGTCATGTATCCCCGCCATAAGTTGGCATCAACTTCCTATCGTAACTTTGCATACCCATCTCCGCTTTAGCGCATGATAGCTCAAGGAAAGATCTATCCAGAACTATTAACTTTTAAATGGAGCAACATCGACCCACAATCCACAAGCTGTTCCACCGCTTTCCCAAAAAAACATCGCCAGTAGCCCCAAACGTTCCTGCCAAAACCCAAAATAGTACCACCAAAACTGCTTAAACATGCTCTTAAATTTGGAGAAGGTGGTACAAATCGACATCCACCGGATCTGAGCTCACACCTCTAGTGCTATTTGCATAGGGAGTTGTCGAAGGACCCTATGGATCGATAAACTAAGAAGATTCCAAATAGGGAATTGAGTTGTTTCATTTACCAAGGGAAATCGAATCCCCATAGTGACCTTGGACCCGAGGAATCATAGGGGTTGGGGGTCTGCATCATTGGAAGATCAATTTGTTGAGGCTCTTTGCTGATTTTGGATGGAATTCTCTGCTGACAGGGCTCATCTCATGGTATCTTGGTGAAGTAAATGAATGTTTTGCAATTTTATTCTTATATTATTATGTTTTATGGTTAATTTTTTATTTCATGCTAGATGTCTTTCTTGGTGAAACCCTAAGAGAGGAACATAAGTGCTTCTTCCTCTCACAAGGTAGTTTTTGTCCAAAATTTGTAAAAGAATCCTTGCTAGGGTTAGACTCCTAAAGTCCTAAATTTCTATAACTTTAGGATTTTAGTCTTAGAATTTTTATCTTGACCTAGTTGAAGATACAAAAAGGGAGAAACAGTTTCTAGGGCCCAAATGTCCTTGCACCCTATAAATCCTTCTCCTCAAGATTCCAACCCTAAGGCCCTAATTTCCTAGCACCTTAGAGTTTGAATCCTACCTCTTGGTTTGAAGTAGGCCATCATCCAAGCCTAGTTGCATTTGTTGTTGTAAGACTCCATAACCCTTTAAGTAACTAGTTTTAAATCATTCTACTAACCTAACTAACACTAACTTTAGAAAACTTGTTGGATGATTTGTTGTTGTTACAAAAGTTTGCTACAACCATCTGATGAAACTTTAATTTGTTGCATAGACTCTTGAAAAGGTGGCTTAATTTGTTCAGAAGTTGCCTTAAACAATTGGTTATTATTCTAGTTGCGGTTGGTCAATTGTTGCATTTATGTGTACTAATTGTTGTTGTCGTTGTAAATCACTTACTGTTGTCATATCATTGTTTACAACTGCAAATATACAACAACCATAGCAAATTACATTGTATAGTGTATTTAATAGGTATTAATTGTTGATTTTTCTATGAGCAAGGTTAAGCATGAAGTTCATTCCATTTTTTCATTTTACTTAACCAATAATGTTGCAGCAACCAAGATCACAAGAAGAAACACCATGCATAAGAACACAAGAAGTATCCTGGGAAACCCTTCTCAACAAGGGAAGAAAACCCAACCAAAATACTTTGATATATTCTTCAAGAGAAAGACCTTCACCAAAAACCTAGCACATAAGAGGGTGCTCAAACCCTAGAAAACTAGCGCCCAAGAGAGGAATGCACTTTTCCCAAGAAGGTGTACTTGTTGAAATTTCCAAACTCATGTGAAAGATATGATTCATCAATGAGGAATTTACCTTTACTTATATTAAACTGAACTTGTCAACAAAAGTGTCTATTGGCACAACATGGCTGACCTCACTAGCTTATAATATAATTAATATTAACCAAATTAATTATCTTTTACATTAATTACTAATCACATTAAGGTGGGGCCGACCTGTACCCTTTACATTACAATTAGGGTTACAGGGAGGTATGACTCTTGAACAATATAGCAAGGGATATTATACACCCACTAGTGCTCATCCACTAGGGACACATCCATAGGGATGTCCATATCTCTGGCTCATGATATTACTTAGAAGAACCACTTCTTCACTAGTGCTTAGCCACTAGGATCACGTTCACATGTGCTCGTCCATGAGCACGTCCACTCAACAGATATTCTTTCCCATTGCATTACACATGAGATTCATCTGGAGCTTCTTGTCAACTCTTCTACTCATAGGAGGCTAATACATCATCTTCATTTATGTTCTCATGACAATGCACCCAGCACTTTGGGATTTCACACGTTCACCTTGTGCTCAGACACAAGCATGTCCAACTCTGCAGATCTCCTTTCTCACTACGTTACACAGGAGAATCATCTAGAGTTATTCTCAACTCTCTGTAAGGAGGAGGTCATCTCTACATTCCAGCTCTGTCTCAGATAGGAACCACACACCCCTCTCATGGGATTTATCTCAGGTTTGAAAGCTGGAGAAAGTCTCACATAACTGCAATGATCAACATCTCTCAGGTTTGTAAGCTGGAGAATGTCTCACATAGCTGCAATCATCAACACTCCCTCTCATCTAGGGAGGCATTCTTCATCATGCCAAGTCTCACACGGATGTACTTTGAACTTTGTCTTGGTTGGAGTCATCAACACTCCCTCTCAACTAGGGAGGCATTCTTCACCAAGTTAGTTTGGTGAAGATGTCTACAATCTGCTCATGTGTAGGAAGGAACTGCATGTGTACGATTTTCCTTTGCATCATATCTCTGATATAAGGATATTTCATCTCATTGTGTTTCGATCCATCAGGAAACACTGGAATCTGAAGGATCTTTACACACGGCTCTTGGTTATCATCATAGGATCCATCTCATGGTCAAGTAAATCTATTAGAAGCTTGTGAAGCCATATGGATTTGCACACTCAATGTTATATAATATGCTTCTGTGGTAGTCAAGGCCATAGAGTTTTGTTTCTTGCTGCATCAGGAAATCATGGAAAACTTCACGGTAAGACAACAATCGAATGTGCTCTTCTGATCCGATGTGCCCTCTGCTCAATCTATATCGACATATCCTGCAAACTCAAGTTCACACTGGAGGCATATCTCAAACCATATCCAATTGTGCCTCGTATATATATCTCAATACATGCTTTATTTCTATCCAATGAGTCTGTCTCGACTGACTCATGGATTGACTAAGTACATTCAATGCATAGCATGAATTAGGTCTAGTGTCAACCAGATACATCAATGATCCAATCAGTTGTGGATCAATCTCGTCTGAATCATCATCATTTTCTTCAAATCTATCATGGTGGTTTTGCATTATGTCATACTAAACTTATTTTAATATTCATGTTGTATGTTTTCCTTGACTTAGGAAAAATCTCATCGGTCCTCTATCATAATTCTTGTCCCAAGAAGTGGTGCATCATACTCATATCCTTGATCTCGAAATCAGAAGTCAAGGCTTTCTTGTATATAACAACAAGGATTTATGAATAAGTCATCAAAATCAGGCTCTCGTCACCAACACTTTAATAATATAGGTTTGGATAAGCAACACTCTTGTTGAAACCCAAACTCATCAAGAATCCATCCATCTGATATAGTTTCCAACTCATGGATGGTAATATAGATGGAAGTGTATCAGGTTTATTGGATCAAGTGTCTCATCATAGACAACTCCCTCTGTTTGTGAGAAACCCCTAGCTATATATCTCGCTTTGTATTTCTCAACACTTCTATCAACTGCATTCTTGATCTTATAGATCCACTTGGAAGTCATCACAGACTTTCCTTTTGGTCTCTAAATAATATCTTATACATCATTCTTTTAATATATACTAGTATTCTTCTGTTATGGCATCTTTCCATACTTGTTCTCCTGTTTCTTCTCTATGACAAGAAGGCTCAGAATGAAGTGGCTCATGGCTGAAGAGTAGCTCGAAAAATCTCTTTGTTCTTCCGGGATGTGCCTTGAGAGGCTTGTATGTTTCACTTCCTCTTGCAGAGTGATCCTAGGCATATATTTTATGCCCTACTACAATATCTCTAAACATATCAACTGGGGCAACTGGATCAACTGGAATAATGTTTGTCTCCCTCTAAACTGTTGAAGGGGGAGAAGGTATTGTCTCACTGTCAATATCCATCTGAGATTCTCTGGGTTTGTTGAATGGGTATCTCTTTTTTTTAAGGACAACATCTCTTCTTGTTTCACATAATAATCAATCAAATATGGTTTAGACTCTCGTATGAGGGATAATGGTCCAAGTCTTTGAGGGATCCCATACTAGGGATAATATTCTTCATTTATTTAAAAATGAAATCAACTATAAAATTAGAGATCAATTGATTTACTTGGTTTGTAGTCATTCTTTTAGAGGAAGTACTTATCCTCTCTCTTATCTTCATTCTTTTGTAGTGGATCTAGATCAATGTCAGTGGTAGAAGCATATTGTCTTCCCTTCTTCCTGGTTGGACAATTTCTTGCATAGTGTCCATATTTGTCACATCTGAAGCACTAAATTTCTGAAACATCTCTTCTTTGATAACCTGGATTTGATGAAGACTTTTAATCTTTGAATGTTTGTCTGAAATTTCTTTTGAATTTTCCTCCTTTCTTTGTATGAAGTGCAAGAGCATGATTTTCTTCTGAGGAGTCTTCCACTCCTCTATTTCTAAGTCTAAGTTCTTCTTGAGTAAAATTTGTCCATAGACGATCAAAGGTTGGCATAGATTCTCTTCCACTGATACTCTGAAGAAAAGACTCCCACTGTTTTGGAAGGTTGTTGAGAGTGGTTAAGACAAGTTCTCTATCAAACATGATTTCTCCAATGGTTTATAGTTGTTCTTTAATCTCTGATATATTCATAAAGAAGATGGCAACTGTGTCCCCTTTCGTCATCTTGGTACTTTGAAGTTGGATTTTCAAGGTAAGAGCTTTGAGGGTGTTGTCACTTTCAAAAATTTCCTTTAATGCTTCATACATATCATAAGTTGTCTTCAGGTTGGCAATATGAGGTAAGAGATGATCTCTTACTGAGTAGATGATTAATTTTCTTGCTTTGACATCTTCTTCCTTTCTTATCTTCTTCTCTACATCTGTAGTTGTGTTTGGTAAGGTTTTAGTTACCACATCCAAAAGGTCATGTTCTTCAAGGGTGACCTGAAGCCTTGATTTCCAGGAGTTTAAGTTGCTTGCTCCATCCAACCTATCTTCTACTAAGGTTTTGTTCTTCATTTGTTTGGTTTATTCAAACTCTCGCCAACTGGATTTTGAAAACCTAATGATTAGGTTGAATTATTAACCTTGTATTTGGACTTATGAATGCTAACAATCAACTTGATAGTGTCACATAAATGCTTGTTGATTTAAGAAAAACATTTCTTCAAGGAGTTCCAAAAATCTAAGATCAAGATTCTGTAGGAAATTTTGGCACCCTAGAAACCCTAGGGCCAAAAAATCAAAATCTTCGAAATTTGATTTTGAAGGTCTCTGGAGATGCATTGAGGAGGGTTGTACAACTTGGTCCCAGTTTTTTATCCAACGTCCACTTATAAAGAGGTGAAAGGACTGATCGAGTGAGGGTTGTACAGATTTTTGCAAAAACCCTAGAGGTCGTACGGAACTGCAGAAGGTTGACGATTTATCCTTTTTAAATCTTGTGTAGGGATTCTTCAAGACCTATGCTCTGATACCATGTTGATTTTTCTATGAGCAAGGTTAAGCATGAATTTCATTCCATTTTTTCATTTTACTTAACCAATAGTGTTGGAGCAACCAAGATCACAGGAAGAAACACCATGCATAAGAACACAAGAAGTATCCTAGGAAACCCTTCTCAACAAGGGAAGAAAACCCAACCAATTTTTTTTTCTATATTCTTCAAGAGAAAGACCTTCACCAAAAACCTAGCACATAAGAGGGTGCTCAAACCCTAGAAGACTAGCACCCAAGAGATGTGTGCACTTTTCCCAAGAAGGTGTACTTGCTGAAATTTCCAAACTCATGTGAAAGATATGATTCCTCAATGGGGAATTTACCTTTACTTATACTAAAATGAACATGTCAACAAAAGTGTTTATTGGCACAACAGGGCCGACCTCAATAGCTTATAATATAATTAATATTAACTGTATTAATTATCTTCTACATTAATTACTAGTCACATTAAGGTGGGGCTGACCTGTACCCTTTACATTACAGTTAGGGTTGCAGGGAGGTCTGACTCTTGAAAAATATATAAAGGGATCTTATACACCCACTAGTTCTCATCAACTAGGGGCACATCCATACGGATTTCCATATCTCTGGCTCACTTCATTACACATAAGAACCACTTCTTCACTAGTGCTCAGCCACTAGGATCATATTCACATGTGCTCGTCCACATGCACGTCCACTCAACAGATCTTATTTCCCACTGCATTACATAAGAGATACATTTGGAGTTTCTCGTCAACTCTTCTTCTTAGATGAGGCTAATACATCATCTTCATTTTTGTTCTCATGATGATGCACCCGACACTTTAGGATTTCACACGTTCACCTTGTGCTCAGCCATAGGCACATCCAACTCTGTAGATCTCCTTTCTCACTACATTAAACATGAGAATCATCTAGAGTTCTTCTCAACTCTATGTAAGGAGGACGTCATCTCTACGTTCCAACTCTGTCTTAGATAGGAACCACACACCCCTCTCAGGGGATTTCTCTCAGGTTTGTAAGCTAAAGAAAGTCTCACATAGCTGCAATGATCAACATCACTCGGGTTTGTAAGATGGAGAATGTCTCACATAGCTTCAATCATCAACATTAATTGCATGTTTGGACTTGGAAATAATCATATATATTTTGTAAATTGTCCTTTTTCCGGGCATGTACTCAAATAAATCCATACCTCTTTTCTTACCTTGAACTAGACCTTTCTTTAGGTGATCAAGAGAGGGGGAAATAGGATTGGCTACTATAATTGCTACTTTGATCCCTTCAGGTCACCATGGAAGACTCCCTTGTGGTCAACCTCTTCCATCACTAAAACGAGGGAAGTTCTTACTAAGGTGACAATGGTAGGATCTTCCATTGTTATGCAATATTTGGAGACTTGTGGTGGGGTTTTGCACAAGTGCAAATCCTATAATAACAGGTTTAATAGAGATGGAGAAATGGATTCCAATTTTTTTGATAGAAATTAGTGATGAACTTAAGGAACAAATGGGGGACATGCCCATCCATAATGAATGAATATTGATCACAACAATTAATTATAATTTGAGAGAGTTGACATTTGTTTCTAGTTTTCTAATTTGACCACTAATTTGTTAGAAGTAAATAGGTTGGGCCCCATTTGAAAGTAGATACTTTCCAAGAACATTGACTTTCCATAGAACAAAAGGTGTCCTTAATGAACCATTTGTTAAATATTTTTAGAATAATTTATCCAACCCATGACAAGGTATAAGAATTTTTCCAACTCTTACCATGACAGGTCATTCTGAGTGTTGCGTGAATGAGGGACACAAGACATGGGAATTTGTGGGACAATAATGTGTTGGTCTCCCGAAACAGGTCTCTCACATTGGGACTCCCACATCGCTTGAAAAATGATTAAGTGTTGGGATTGCAAGAGAAGAAAAATGACTAAGTAAATATACACATGCTTGTGGTTCTGCGGATCTGGGAATTTGATAGTAGCCTGATCCACAACCCGAATTTGAAAAGGGAAAATGACTAAGTAAATAAATCACTCAGAGTAAAGAAAAACAAAGGAAAAAGAACAAGGATGGATGTATATGTACTAATGTTGATCGATAAACATAGATCAACATTCAGATCCAACTATGGGACAATGACCCTATGTGGGTTGGTTAGAATCCAAAATCTTCTTCCTTTCGAGAATGGAGTCAAAATAAATAAAGAAAATGGAAAATGGAAAAGATAAGTAAAATGGGAAGGATATAAAAAGGAATGCATAAAAATTATGTACAAACTTTGGCTTGGGGATTTAACAGAAAAATTGTTTAAGATATTTCCCATTCACATGAAATGGTTGGATCATTCCTTTCATATCCTTTAATAAGTACGAATTGCAACCTATGACGTTAACAATATGATATGGTCCAATCCGGAGGGATTCAAATTTTGTGTGGTAAGATGGTTTTTCTTCTTCTTTGTTCCATAACAAAACCAATTGATATTTTTGAAAATCCTTTGAAGTAGTTCTCTTGTCAAAGTATCTTTTGACTACTTGTTGTAGTTTGTTCATTTCCAATATTGCTTGTTCTCTCTGTTCTTCAAGTTGTAGAAGCTCATGATATATTTTTTGCATTTGTAATTTGATGCAGTGGAACTTTTATTAATCTGTTTGTAATTGGAATCACAACTGCCATAATGCTTCTTCCTCATTACTACATTTTCCTTCTTTTCGATCTGATCATCCCACAACCCCTAGGGTTGTACCTCTTCTCCCACATATCCATGTTTGATTCCTTGTAGCATCAAAACAAATGCTACAAAATCGCTAATCTGCTACATATTCACTTGCTGCAACATGCATTCTATTGTAACTCGTCTTCTGTTGCAACTCACATTCTATTGTGACAAATATTTTGATGCAAATCAACCATCCTCACACTGCAACTTACATCCTGCTGAAAAACCCATCATGTTGCTGCAACACATCTCTATTGCAACACGACTCCTATTATCATACACTTCTTATACAAAACCAGAGAACAGTTATGTTAATCAAAATATTACAAAATAGGGAGCTCTGCTCAACCAGTTGACGACCATAACAAAATCTTGAACTGATTTATTTATAATTGGATCAGTTCACAACTGTCGGGAGTGTGACTTGGCCATCCCATTCAAATCTTTACGTCTATGCATCCTTCTGTTAGACTGTGCGTGTATCCTTCTGTCAGATGCAATCTCAGATCAGCATGGGTCTGTAGGAAAAATCGTACATCGTGGTACCTCGGGCTGGCAGTTCTGTCTCCATGGCCAGGCCCTTCATGCCTTCTATTTATGGAGTGAGCCGAGGTTTCAACCACCAATCCTTCTTTTATTAACTGATCTCTCATCGGGATTGGGATGAGGCTTAATGCCTAGGGGGCTGCCATGCGCTTCTCTCGGATTTGATGCTATATAAGCACGTGGTTGCGGGGCCATCAAGGGAGGTTTTGATCCACACCGCTTTTGCGCCCACAATTCACCACTTTCTGCCACATAACACTTTCTCTATACCATGGTTTCGATTGCGGGACCGCTCAAGGATTTTATCGTTCGAGCATTTTGCATCCCCGCAATGAAACGCAGCCATTGATCTGGTCACGATCTGTGATCTAGGCATACCTGCTAAATTTAGCGCCACGGCTAAAGCTTATCCGCCCACCAATTCTAGGATCCATTAAAACCGCGCATGAAGATGGTTTTAATCTTAGTGCTTGAACAAGAACACTTCCCAGAGGATGATCTCCCGTAGCTAACGTGGCGGCCTGACGTCGCTATGCTGACATGTCATGGACAGAGGGGTGACATGTGTCACTCGAAAATAGGTTGAAGACATGTCCAAAAATGCTTGAAATGAGTGTCATGTGTCAGCACTATATGGATTCCTTGTGTCTCTAACAAATGAGCACCACACGTTGGAATTGATGGGTGCCAAGTGTCTTTGACACTTCGGAGTCAGGGGGTCTGCATATAGAGCTGTCATAACTCACGGAGTAGTATGGGCTCGGGTGACATGGCGACCTGAAATGAATGTTGAAGCTTGGAGGCGAAGCATGACTGTCAATATGAGGAGGGAATGCGACAAAGATCTGTGAACTCTAGGAGAAAAGTACTCTGGAGGAAATCGGGAGTGGAGAGGCGAAAACTCCTGAAGCCCGAACTCCCAATGTAAATCTTGACCATCCGCTCTGAAGGACGTGTGGCGTCTGATCTGCAACTCCAGGAGAAAGTACTCTGGAGGAAAATGAGAGGGGAAGTCTCGAAGTAAATCATGACCATTGATCTGAGGAGGACACGCAGCAGAGATCTGTGGACATCGAGGAAATTAATTCGGAGGAAAATGGGAGTGGGAAATCCCGAACTCCTGAAGTGAATCATGATCGTCCAATCTGGAGGGACTTGCGATGCTTGATCTGCAACTCTGAGGCTTCTTCCTGGTCATTAAACCTCATGCAATTTAGACATTTTGAATGCACGATGACCGCTGATCTAAACTGCTACTAGGGTCTCCACCGTTGAAAAATGAACCCGCTCGCTGCTTGTTTTTCAACCCAAAATAGACTGCCTTTGAGTCATGCGCTTAGATGCTTCCTGTGCAGACCACGAACTTGGACGACCTATTGCCCTTGACAACTATATGTCATAACATTGGATCCACAGGGGATGGCATGCTCCCTGTGAGCTCCCAAGAACAAGCAGTTATGGTGCCTTAGTTGTTGGATTGTGGAGTCATCTGGCCTGTGCAACCAATTTTTTGCAGACCTTCAAGATATGATATTTACTTTCTGCCATATCCTAATATACTGGGAGCAACTCTACTTATTTATTGAAAACTGAAAACAAATGCTTAGATACTGAGCTTATTTGTGCACACTCCTACTCTAATAAACTGCTTCCTCTAGATCAGGTAAAATCATGCTTCCAATGAAGCCATACAAGTAATTGATTAACAAGTGAAATTATTGATCTGGAAAAGACGAATGAAAGAACCCATGACCTATAGAAATGCAATTTGAAAGGACAGCAGAACCAACCTTTATTTGACAAGAACAATTCGTCATTTGAACAGCTCAAAGACTCCATATAATCATAAAATGGATCATGAAAACCATAAGGAAATACCTAGGCTTGATATTGTTCCAACTGAAGATCAAATATCCTCAACATATTATCTTTCCCATGGAAGCTGCCACTTTCAACTACCTTCAAATATGAACATGGTTGCAGACTAATTTCGTTGTTAACCATTTGTTGTTTGATGTTGTCTGCAAGTCCAAGTTCAAGCATGGTGAATACATGTTTGTTGATTTGCAGAGACGGTTGCTCAATGTCTTCTGCAGACCCAAGATGGTTGATTTCCACACAATTTTGTTCCTTAATGTATAAAGGAAAAGGCTTTATAGTATGGTCCTGAAATTTCCTCATATCCACATCAGAATCTGATTCACAACTGTCATACACAGGTTGGTTGCTCCCCAAGTCAACAAAATGTGATGTAGGGATCTGCTCTTCTTCATTTGAATACTCATCAAAGATAGGTGAGTGCAAAACTCTTTTATCTTGCAAAGAAAAATGAGCAATCTCTTGATTCTTCTCTTCAATCACAGGTGAAAGTACATCATGGGAAACCTCTTGAAGGAATAGAGAAAAATCCTCTTCTACAACTATTTCTTCTTTTAAATATGAGACAACAGGTGCATCAGGGGAAATATATAATGCATCTATGGCTATGCAATCATCAATATTATCATCAATCATATATGGAAGGCCTTCTTCTCGGAAAACAGAAAGAGAAAAGTTTTCATCCATATTTTCAAAATACTCACTTCTATCCTTACTTTGTCTTTCAGTCAAATCTTCACAGGACTCACCACACGAGGAACACTCTATTGTATGTTGAATATCAGACTTGAACCTTTCACAAAATTCTTATAGAATTGTGTTAGAAGAATAATAACTCTTACAATACTTGTTGAAAGCTGCATGAAATTCCTTCAAAGAAGATATGTTGTCAATAGCGAGTGACTTATACCATCTTGGAGCACCGCCATTTAATGAGTATATGAACATCTTCATGAGAGCATCTTCATGATAGATATCCAATTGATCGATGCACTGATGAAAATATACGAGATGTTGTGCAGGATAATCTCCTTCATCTCCACAGAATATGGGAAGAAAGTCTGCGCATTCTAGGAAAGAAGGCACGGGATTAGGAAAACCAGGAATA